>JAADXX010000257.1:0-34638 GCA_023338025.1 Phytopythium oedochilum | reverse complement strand
CTCCATTGTCGATCCAATGGATGTCCTGGTACGACTGTGAACCGAGACGTCAACGCGTCGCGGAACATCCTGATGCTGCTGGAGGAGTGCGCGCTCCGAGGCCGGCTCAGACCGCCCCGTTCGCGAGAGACTAGTGTCGCCGAGTGCCTCCGCGCCGAAAGGCGCCGAGGAGGCTCGGCCGACAGCCTGACCAGCTCAGGCATTGCTGTAGCGGCTAATGTAGGTCGCTTCCAATGGGGATCAGATTTGACGTCGCATCCAGCCATCAACCACCCCGTTCAACCGTCGAGCCCATACATTCTCCAAGTGTTTTCGCTGGGAACGCATCGCCTTTGTGTCGACTGGGCGGCTCCACAGGCTGGGAGACACACGGCGGGGGATCATCGGCGCTCCCGGTGCTGTCTTTGGTGCGTGGGCACTTGAGATGGAGATGGCGCTGGGCTCTAACGGCTCTTGCCAGTGCCTGCCGTGGTTGGTTATTTTTTATAGGTGTAAATTTAACTTTTTTTCCAATGCATTTTTAGGATTAGCTGGCATTTTTATTATTTATTTTAATCCATTGTTTTTAAAATAAATTAACTTAAAAAAGGACCTTAATATTTACTTCTAGACATAATTTTATTGTATATTTTTTTTTTGTTTGGATGCTTTAGGTCAGCCAATTGATGGAAAAGGCCCAATTAGTGCAAATCAAGAAAGTAGAGTTGAAATTAAAGCTCCAGGCGGGATGTATAGAGTATTTCACGACTGATCGATACCAACCTGGACGCGGCCGATCGCCCGCGTGGCCTCCCTCCCTCTCGACGACCATGGCGCCGCTCTCGGACGCGGAGGAGCTGGACTTCCTCGTGCACTTCGACCGGACGCTGTGCCTGTCGCTGCCGCTTTCGGGCGCGACCGTCGCGCGCGTCAAGCAGCAGCTGCAGGCGCGCGCGGGCGTGCCGTCCGCCTTGCTCGAGCTCTATGTGGACGGTCGGCGGCTCGCGGCCGAGGACGCGCGCGTGCCGCCGGCGCCCGCGGTGGTGCGCGCGCGCCAGTGTGGCGCGCTGCTGGGCGGCAAGGGCGGCTTCGGCGCCATGCTGCGCAGCATGGGCAAGGGTTCGGGCGCCAAGGCCACGACCGACTTTGGCGCGTGCCGCGACCTGCACGGGCGCCGGCTGCGCCACGTGAACCAGGAGGTCGCCATGCAAAAGTGGCGCGAGGAGCGCGAGGCGCGCGAGCAGCTGCAGCGCGAGGGCGTCACGGAGCGCGAGGTGCTGGACGAGGAGACGCCGAGCGGCATCCCCGGCTGGTACCTGGCCACGCCGTCCTGGGCCGAGGGCGTCAAGAAGTCGTACATGAAGCGCCGGCGCAACACGGCGCTGTGCAGGAACTGGCTGGCGGCGCGCGCGGACGGGCGCTCGGCGCCGCCCGGCGCGCCGCGCTGGTGGGGCTGCCCTCGCGGCCGCGACTGCGACTTTGCGCACGGCGAGGAGGAGCTGCGCGGCGCCGGCTTGACCGAGCTCAAGCGCGCCAAGAAGCGCGACGCGCAGCAGCAGCAGCAGCAGGAGCTGCAGGCGTACGTCAACTACGAGCGGGACGTGCCGGACGACCTCGCGGACGCCATCCAGCAGGGCCTGCGCCGCCGCAAGCAGCTGCAGCGCAAGGGCAAGGCCAAGGCCAAGGCCGCAGGGGTCGCGAACGCGTCGAAGCCGTCCGCTGAAGTGGTTGCTGAGCCGCATGACACGCATGCCGCACCCATCAGCGACTGGCTTGTGCCGGTCGGCGGAGGGGACGAGCAGGGCGACAAGGCGGTGGAGGTGACGTTCCGCCACGGACTGTGCGAGCTGCGCGGCCGCAGCAACTTTGGCACGGCCGCTGCGTCGCCGAGCGTCCGCTTGGCCAGCGGCAAGTGGTACTACGAGGTCCGTCTGGTCACGGATGGCATCGTCCAGATCGGCTGGGCGGACGCGGGCGAGTTCACGGCCAACTCGGCGACCGGCGACGGAGTGGGCGACCACGCGCGGTCGTGGGCGTTCGACGGCCGCCGGCAGCTCAAATGGACGGACGGGAAGGAAGACGCGTACGGCGACATGTGGCACAAGAGCGACGTCATCGGCTGCTTGCTCGACGCCGACAGCGGGGTCGTTGCCTTCTCGATGAACGGCGAGGCGCTCGGTGTCGCGTTCGACAGTGGCGTCAAGCTGTCGAGCGGCTCGCCGAACGCGTTCGTCCCCGCCATCAGCGTCGAGCAGGCCGAGATCCTTCTCGTCAACATTGGCGCGCAGCCGCTCATGTACTTGCCCGACGGGTATCGCTCCGTGTCGGAGGCCATCCTCCCCGCCTCTGCGACCGAGAGCGGCGCAGTTCATGGGTCGAACGCAGCTGACGGCGAGAAGATTGCAGCGAAGACACGGAAGGATCCGAGCGCGGTGGATGCCAAGAAGAGCAAGCTGGAAGCGGACACGACGACTCCGAGCGCGGTGCAGCACGAGAAGGAGTATCCGCCGATCGACTTGGACGCCTTCGAGACGGCCGACGCGCTCGCAGCGCTCGGCATGGACGCGATCAAGGCCGACCTGCGCCGCCGCGGACTCAAGTGCGGGTACGTTTGCCGGGCGTTGGAGGCTTGTAGAGCTTCGGGCAAGCGTGACTGACAGCGTCGCGCTCATGAACAGCGGCAGTCTGGAGGAGCGTGCGAAGCGGCTGTTGAGCGTGCGCGGCAAGGCGTGGGACGCGATTGATGCCAAGCTCAAGGACCCCAAGGCGAAGGTGTCGCCTTGATGCAGTCGTTGCAGCGACGACGACTCGTGGTGGAGGGCGATCGGCCCACCTCGAGTGCCAAGGCGATGAAGAAATGTACTTGCATGCAGTCCACCCTCTAGCTGGTTCGGGTGATGACCTATCTCCTATATCGTGGTGAGATCTCTACGTGTGACGGTGGATGCTGGTCTCCTCGTCGCCGACAGAAATCACTTCTTTGGGCGAGTGGTGACGACGGACGTCGTGTAGCTGATGCTAGGCTTGAACGTCGACGTCGGCGGCGGCGGCGGTGCGAAACCGAATGCAGCAGGGAACGGCGGTGCGCCAGGATACCCGCCAGCGGGTTGTTGGTAAGGCCGCATCGGGTTGTTCGGGTATCCCATCGGAGGTGGGGGCGGCGCAGCGTTACCGCCGCCAAAGCCGCTGCTGGGGAAGCCAGAGGTTGGGCCGCTGCTCGAGTTGTGGAACTGCATGGCCAGCGACGCAATGTCAAAGCCTCCGCCGCTGCCACCAGCACCACTATTGCTTGACGATGGAACCATCGGCGGGTTGCTGCTGCCCATGGCGAACGACGGCGGCGGAAGTGGCGGCTGGAACGACGGGTTGAACCCAACGCCTGGTGGGTTGGACGGCAGCGCAGGTCCTCGTGGATAGCCCATACCGTTCGTGGGCGGTTGCATGTGTCCACGCATTGGAGGGTTGCTGTACGCATTGGGAATGGGCATGCCACCCTGTGGGTGCTGCATCATGGGACGGAATCCTTGTGCTGGTAACGGAGGCTGAGGTGCGGAGTGCATCGTTGAGCTGAGCAGCTGAGGCTGCGCATCGTTTTGATGGATGCTGGGAGCCTGCGTCGGAGGCGGTGGTTGAAATCCCGGTGGTTGAAATCCCGGCGGTTGAAATCCCGGCGGTTGGAGCCCGGGCGGGTGAGCTCCCGTCGGTGGCAACTGCTGAACAGAACTTGCAAATTCAGCGAAGTTGAATCCAGGAGGCTGCGGGCTCGACGCAGGTGGCGACGGAGTAGCCACCGGCTGAGGCGCGCCTGAAACCAGTGGAGGCACTGTCGCACCCCGCTCGTCGCCTGCCTGGGCAAACTTGAAGCGCGACTGGCGTTGAGGTGGCTCGGACAGATTCAAGCCGCCCAACGCTTGTTCAACTCCGCGTTGTTCGGCAAGATCGTCTTGTGAAGCGTCGGCTAGTTCTTGCGGGATGGCCTTGGCAGCCACGTCGAGCTCTTCCTCGGTGCTTGCAGCAGCCTTCTTCTTTCTCGGGAACACCTCTTCGGTCTCGGAAATCAAGACGTCGACTTCTACCGGGTCCAGCACAATCATCTCAGCTTCAGCAACAGCCTTCTCCCCAAGCAAGTGACGCAGCTGCATCTGGTATGCAGGGTCTTCGTATTGCGCTGCACGAAGCTGCAGGTACTGGCGGAACTCTGCCAACCGCACTTGTTGGAGCCTTTCGATCTCGACCAGTTCCGTTGAGAATTCGTCTCGGAGCTTCAACTTCTTGATGTAGGTCGTGGCAACGTGGTACTGACCGCTCTGAATGGTGCGTCTGATGAGAGCATTCGTGCCGTATTGCGACTGGAGAGCACCAGACGAATCTTCTTCCCCACCTCCTGCTAGCTCGAACTTGATAGCGTACTTGATCGCCTTGTAGAACTCGCCGTGACTAAGCATCGAGTCAACAATAAAGCGCAGCAGAGGCTGGTTCGTGTCCGGTTGGTCCAACTTGAACTCTCGCAGGTACATGATGCAAGTGACGAAGTCTCCGACGCGCGCGGCTTCCTGGACTAGCGCCTGCTGGAACTTTGCCAGCTCGTCCTTCGACTCCAACTTGTTCATGCACTTCAACGCCAAGGTCCACTGGCGTTGCTCGAGCATGCGCACGGTGAGCACGTTGATTGGAAACTCCGCAAACAGTCGGTACTCCTGCATATTGAGGGAAAACACCGATTCAGTCAGATCCCGCCCGAGAGCATCACATCGCCAATAGCAGCAACACAATCAAGTGTCCGGCATGCAAACGCACCATGACGCACGAAACTCCGTCTGCCCACGCTCGCATCTCAAACATGCTTGCGACCAGCGGGACAACCGGGAACGTCTCCAGCAGGTTGAACTGCTTGGCGAACTTGAGCGCCGTGCGGAAGTGCTGTGCGCGGATCATGGCCTGCACAAGAGCCAGCGGCGTCCACGCGACTCTAGCTTGCTCGCTGCTGGCCGCGTCCGCCGGGCTCTTCCCAAAGTCCTGGACCATCTCCTGTGCCACGCGGACCGCGGCGTGGAACTGCGACGCGAGGACCAGGTCCTTGACCAGCAGCGTGACCAGCGACTGGTTGCTCGCCAGACTCATCTCGCGGATCAGCTGCGTCGCGCGCTCGAACTGCCTCGTCTCGAGCATGAGCCGCACCACGTCGGCCGTCTTGTACTTGGACGCCAGGAACGTGGACGCCTCGATGAGGTAGGCGGCGTCCCCGAAGCTCCCGCGCTGCAGCAAAGTCTGCAGCTCCATCTCGAGCTCCTCGCTCGCCTTCTCCTCGCACTCCAGGCGCTGCTTCGCCAGCCGCGCCTCATGCACCGATAGCGCGGGCGGCATCGGCGGGGGCTTCCCCGCGCCGCCCTTCGCGCGCTGCTTGGGCTGCGAGCTCGAGCGCGTGCCGGCCCGACCGGTCGCGGTCTTGGCGGCCGCAGGCTTGCGCTCCTGGTTGCGCGGCTGGGACGTCGCGCGGCCCGTCGGCCCTTCCGCCCTGGCGCTCGCCATGGCCCCTCGCCAGTTGTCGACCGGCGCCGGCTGCGCCATCTCGCTCCTGCCGCCTCTGAACGCCCTCTGGAAGCGCACACGGACGCATGTAAGCCTCAGCAGCAGCAGCGGCGTCGGCGCGCAGGCCCGCCATCTCTCTATCTCACCTGCGAGCCGCGACCGAGCGATCTTGTGTCGGTAGGTCGGCTTTGGAGCAAGCAGCGAGCGTCGAGGGAAAACTAAATGAATTGATCGCAAT
The DNA here is from genome assembly GCA_023338025.1 of Phytopythium oedochilum. Taxonomy (NCBI): domain Eukaryota; phylum Oomycota; class Peronosporomycetes; order Pythiales; family Pythiaceae; genus Phytopythium; species Phytopythium oedochilum. The sequence goes on along the minus strand of JAADXX010000257.1, from coordinate 28,892 downwards.
TCGCCACTGAATCGAGAGTACGGCCGTGTATGTAGTTTTCATCAAAATAGGGCAGATTTTGCATTAATTGTAATATCATAAATCAGTGTGCAAAGAACTATACAAACCCAAAGTATAGTGAAAAGTATCGCTCAAATGTACTGAGACATACAAAACCCAAGAAAAAACACGAGAGACTGAATATGAATAGCACATGCTGGGTTTCCATGTTGGAGTGCACCATGGGGGCGGCGGTGACCAAAATAGCGCGCGTCCGTTGTGAACGCGGCGCGCGGATCAGAAGCCCAGGCCGCGCGCCTTCCCGTGTCTATTTGCTGCCTGGCGCCGCTGCCGCTCTCCCGTCGCGCCTACTCGGCATTTTTCCGCCTCTCCGCCGTGAATTCGAGCCGACGCGGCGGTCGTTTCCTCCGCAGCAGACCCCCCAAGACGTGTGAAGGCGCCTCGAGCTCAACGAGCGACCTCCCGGCCGGGCTAGCGCGCAGCCATGTTCATGAACGAAGGCGCCTTCGACGAGGACGCGCCGTCCGGCCGCAGCAAGGGCCGCAAGGCCTCGCCGCGCGACGAGGACGCAGCGGACGCCGTCGAGACGCTGAGCCTCGAGGACAAGCGCCCCACGCGCGCCTCGGCGGCGGCGTCCGCGCACCCGAACTCGCTCAAGGACGACGAAGATCTGGATGCGATGGTCGACGGCGACGACTACCTCTCTGGGTCGCGCTCCAGCGTCATCCAGCAGCAGCGAGACCTGCACAAGAAGAAGCTGCAGGAGCGCATGGGAGGAGGTGCGACTTGCCTTGTGGCGTATTTGTACCCTGACCATTCTGACCAGCTAACCTGCTGTCTTTATCACACAGGCGTTGTGCGTACGTCGCTGCCGAAGCAATACTCGGCGCCTCGCTCGCTTGATATTGACGAGAAGCCGTCGTAAGTGGCATGCGTCGACTACTATCTGGCTGCTATCAACAGAAGCTGGGCACTGACATGAGCACGCTGTGAATGCTCTTGCAGGCGGTTCGGCCTCGACGATGACGACGAAGACAGTCCACCGAGTGGGAGGCGCTCGGGAGCATCCCGAAACGCGAGCTCTTCGCGCGGGAATGACAGCGTGAGCTCGTATTCTCGCCGCGCCGTGGACGATGTCGACGACGACGACCGCGCCTTCCGCCGTGGAGGATCGGCTTCTCGTGACCGAGACGGTGGCCGCGGCGGACGAGACGATCGAGATCGCAACCGTGAGCGCGAGCGTGGCAGTGATGGTCGTGGCGGTGCCTCGGACCGCGACCGCGATCGCGGAGACCGTGACGACTGGCGCAAGGACCGAGACTATGGCCGCGACCGTGACCGCGACCGCGACCGTGACCGTGGTCGCGACCGCGATGATCGTGGCCGTGACTGGGACGATGATGGCTCGGAGCGGGACCGCGACCGCGAGAAGGATCGCTACCGCAATGAGAGCTCCAAAGGCCGAGGAGCATCTCGTAGCGACTCTCGCGACAAGGACGACTACTCCGACCGTCGTCGTGGGTCGAAAGACTACAGTACCGGGCGGACCGACAAGCCTGGCAAGCGCAGGTAACCGTCATGGGATGTGCGTTGAGCATTTGGTATATCTGGACTAACGCTGTGCGGTTGGCTTGCCGACTGACTGTAGTGGAGGACGCGGCGACCGCGACGACGACGATGAAGAAGACAAACGCAGCAGCCGCCCAGCCAAAAATGTACGCTTGGGGCGATGGTATCTTCCAAATAGGTGTCATGTTGTCACTAACCCATCGAGTGTGCTTCATGGAACTGGCAGGCGAGTGCGCGCAACCGATCGCGCTCGCACTCTCGCTCCAGGTCGCGCTCGCACTCCCGCTCGCGTTCAGCGTCTGCCGACTACTCGTCCGATGATGACAACGCTGCGACTTCGCACGATCCCTCGAGCGCGACCAAGCCTCGCGCCGCGCCTGTGAAGAAGCCGAAGCTGGACATCACGGACATGCGCGCGTTCATCATGCGGCCGGTCCCGAAGGCATACGACGTGGTCGAGTGCTACATTGAGCGCAACAAGTCCGGAGCCAACAAGATGTTCCCGGAGTACTGTCTGTACATGAAGGAAGGAGACCGCTTCCTCCTGACGGCAAAGAAGCGCCCGAAGAACCGCACAAGCAACTACCTCATCTCGATGCAGCGCGGGGACCTCATGCGCCGCGGAAGCGACAACTACGTCGGCAAGTTGCGCGCGAACTTCCTCGGGACGGAGTTCACGATCTACGACAACGGCTCGAACCCGAAGGACGCCGACCAGCAGACGATCACGTCCAACCCGGCAGGCATTCGCCAGGAGCTCGGGATCTCCATGTACGCTGCGAACGTGCTCGGCCACCGCGGTCCGCGCAAGATGAAGGTGTGCGTCCCGCGCGTTCGCGAAGACGGCACGCGAGTCGTGTGGCGGCCGTTGACCAAGGACGACGAGATGATCAACAAGTGCAAGGAGCAGGACCACACGAACCTGACGTACCTGATCAACAAGCCGCCGCGCTGGAACGACCAGGTGTGCGCCTATGTGCTCAACTTCAACGGACGCGTCACGATGGCGTCCGTCAAGAACTTCCAGCTGGTGACGCCCGAGGACCAGGAGACGGTCGTGCTCCAGTTCGGGCGAGTCGGCAAGGACCTGTTCACGATGGACTTCAGATGGCCGCTGTGCCCCATGCAGGCGTTCGCCATCACGCTCAGCAGCTTCGACTCGAAGCTCGCGTGCGAGTAACTCGGCCCTTGCGCGGCGTGTCGGTCGAGAGCCACCCTCGCATGACGACCAAGACCCGCGCCAGCAGTCAGACCCCACCCACCCTCGGGCTTTCACTTCTAGTATGAGCAGACTGCAGTCGCACGCAAACCATGTGCGACTGTCCCTGCGTCGCGAACTGCCGGCGCGTAGGCTGCATAGCTTTGAATATCCTCGCCTTTCATGCTTCTGCTCGGTGTCTTGTCAGTCTCTTGGATCTGGTGTTGGGCGTGTTCACATGCTCGACCTTCTCACTACGGGCACAAGGCGAAGCTGCATGTGAGTCCCTGACCCGAGCGGTGTTTCGAGCTTGAACGACACTGGTCACCAAGAATAGATACAAACCAGTGTCGAGCTCGACACTGAAGCTGCATCGCCAGCATGCCGCAGCGCGTCGACGATGGCGTGTACCGCTCAACGGTGGCGGCCTGGAAGCTCGCGGTGCCCGCGACGGTCCAGGAGCGGCGCGCCATGAAGAAGGTGGCGCAGCCCGAGCACGCGTACACGGGGTACGTCCCGCGGTGGGCCGAGGACGCGCCAGCCGAGCCGGAGAGGTGCCGCAACGCGCCGATACTCGGCTACAAGGGCCATTTGCGCCACGCGGAGGATTGCGTCGGCACCACATTCACACGCGGAGTGGAGATCGCAGCGCGACCTGGGGTCCTGACCGCCAGCGACGTTGCTCACCGCAACGGTCCACCACTGGTGGCAGCGAGCGCTTGCAAAGCGATTGAGAGGAAGCAAGGGACTGGGCCAGCGTCCGGGTATGGCGAGTTTGCTGGTGCGACCGGGTATGGCGAGTTCGCCGCCCCTGACTCTGGCTACGGCGAGTTCAAAAACGCCAGTGGATATGGAGCCTTTCAAGCTCCTCCAGTGAGGCCAACAGGGGTCGCCGCAGCCTCTGGGTATGGAGCTTTTGAAGGTGCAAGCGGGTATGGAGCCTTCCAAGCCCCTCCAAATGGAAATGGTGGCTCTGGATATGGAGCTTTCGACGGTGCGAGTGGCTATGGAGCCTTCCAAGCTCCTCCTATTGGGAATGGTGGCTCTGGATATGGAGCTTTCGATGGAGCGAGTGGGTATGGAGCCTTCCAAGCTCCTTCAAATGGGAATGGCGGGTCTGGTTACGGTGCATTTGACGGTGCAAGCGGCTATGGACAGTTCCTGGACGCACCGAGCACTCAAGACCATGCAGCAGAGCCTTCAGACGGCCTTCGCCACTCTCCGCGACGCGGATATCCAGATGGAAGCTCGGTCGGGATGCGGTACACGCATGCAATTCGCGCATGCGGCGGTGAGAACGCGGTCCAAAGGCTCTGGCAAGTAGCCGCGCACACAATCTCGCAGCGATACGTCAAGCGCACCGAGCTGCTCCAGGCCGTCAAGCGCAGCTTTGAGAAGCGCGAGCGAGAGAGTGCGTTACTGAACGACTCACTGGTCCTTGCCGATGTGAGACGGACGGAGTCTCATGCTGAGTGTGCTGTGTGTTTGTTGTGGCGCCGTAGATGGCGGCCGAATGACCAAAGAGCATCTGAAGGAGGCGCTCCAGAGTCTCTCGTGCGTCTTGACCGATGACCAGGTAATGCACTACGACGCTCAGAGTGTTCCATCTGTGTGAGTTCGATGACTCACTAGCCTGAGTGCGCGCTGTGATGCAGGTCACCGCGCTGTTCGGGACGTACGACACCCGGTGCTCTGGTATGCGTACTCTTTGCGTCTGAAGGCTTGTATGCGTGTTGCTGTCGGCTAACGTTCGCGGTTTGTGGTGTCGGGTTCTCAGGCTCCGTCCCCATGGATGTCCTTCTAGTCGCGCTGACCGACCATCTCGTCTCGTGAACTCATCCCCCGCCTCATCGCGATTAGGATAATGCATTCATCCATGTTTTTCATTCATCACTATCAAGTTCACAGAGTGACAGGTGGATACAACAACAGCCTTACGTCGTGCTGGCTCGTGCCGAGTCGGCATTGCTCTCGTCCATCGCTTCGTGTCGCGTTATCCGGTCGCGCTACGCCTTGCTGGTCTGCGGGCGCTCTTCACTCGGGACGTCGTCATGTTGGAAGCTCGCGGCGGCTTCTTCGAGGTCCAGCGCGTTGGCGTTGGCGCGGGACCGGATGAGCAGCGCGACGCACAGCAGCAGAACCATCAGCAGCGCGCACACGGCGGACCAGGCGAACCCGAGCGCCTCCGCCCACTCCTCGACCTGTGCCAGCAGCCGCGACCGGCAGTTGGCGTACGGGGACTCGCCCGTCGCGTCTCCTTCCCCCACACTGTCGCCGCCGCTGGTGTAATGGCACCACTCGATGCTCGCTGCAGAGTACGCGCAGTTGTCCTCGATCCAGCTGCTGATGCGCGAGACCGACGCGTACGCGGTCTCAACGCCGCTCCCGCTCGACACGTCGCACAAGCCGCCGACTCCGCCGGTACTAGCCGATCCACCGCCGCCGGCGCTGCTGGCGAGCTGCGTCACGTTGTCCAGCCCGAGCGCGAGGATCTGCGCGAGCGTCGCGTGGCCGCACACGAACGCTCGCTGCGCGTCGCAGTAGCGCGCGTCGAAGCTGTTGGCGGTCAGCCGCTCGCCTCTGCTCGCGTCCGCGGCGCTCCAGTCGCCGTCGGCGTCGCCGGTGCTGCGCCAGTCGCGCGCGCGGCCGTACACGACGAGCGCGCGCGCCGCGAGGAAGATCGTGCCGCCCAGCACGAGCAGCAGGCACAGCGCCTGGGTGAGCAGCAGCGCCCTGCTGCGCAGGTACGTCGCGCCGGCCCCGACCGCGACGGCCGCGACCGTGGCGCAGCCCACGGCCAGCATGCCGGCCTCCAGCGCCGTCACGTCGCCCGCGTACGCCGCGCGCGCGACCGGTCGCCAGCCGGACGCCGACAGGCGAAAGCCCAGGTACACGGTCGCGCCGCCCGCCGCCAGCAGCAGCGCGTGCAGCGCCACGAGCAGCGCCAGGTCCCACGACCACGTGACCCTGGAGCCCATGAGGTTCGTATCAGAGGGTTATGCCCGACTAGGGTACACTTGCAAAGTGTCACGCGCGAAAGATATGATGTGATTACGTCGTTGGGGGAAAATTGGCTCGGGTTACGAGTCGTGGGTACACTGGGGTACGCCCGATCTTTATCTTCAAGGTACAGTACCCAACTATTTGTATTTTATCGTTATTCAATATTTCAATTGGTTCGTTGGAAGCGGATAGAGTACTTCGATGCGGTCAATGGAGGGTCCTACGCCTTGTCGAAGCGTGTGTGTCCGGCGTTGCTGGAGGGCGGGGAGAGGCGGGTGGCGGCGGCGGCGGCGTCGGGCGCGGCGGCCTCGTCTTCATGGCGGTGGTGGCGGCGCAGGAAGCAGGAGAAGGCGATGGCCATGAGCGCGCCGAAGACGACGAGGACGCCGCCGATTCCCGTCCAGAGCGTGCGCGACTCGACAAAGTCGATGAACTCGTCGCGGCACTCGGCGTACGGCGCCGTGCCCACCGAGCTGTTGCCCTGTGAGAGGAACTCGCCGCACCAGGCGAGCGTCTCGTTGGTGCGCGGGCACTGGTCGTTGGCCCAGTCGACGATGGACGACAGGTTGGTGTACTGCTCGGCGACCGCGCAGTTGTTGCAGACCGACTGTAGCTCGGGCAGCGCCACCGCGAGCGCGTCCACGCCCGTCTCGTTGCACAGCGCGTTGATGCCGCTGTAGTTGGCGAAGAGCGACGCGACCGCCGGGCCGACCGAGGGCACGAACATCTGGAGCACGTCCGCGACCGGCATCGAGTTGCACATGTAGGCGCCCTGCGCGTAGCAGTAGACCTGGTCGAACTTTTCCTTGACGACCGCCTCGTCGTCGCTCGCGGGGTACGCCGAGTCGGCCCAGTCGCTGACGGTGCCGCGCACCGTGAAGGCGGCGACCGCGACCGCGAGGAACACGAGCATGAGCACGAAGACGAGCCCGGCGTACACGAGCAGGCCGAGGCGCCAGCGGCAGCACGCGGCGACGGACCCGAGCGCGGCCAGCACGATGGCCACGGCGCCCACGGTGACGATGGCCGTGAGCACGTCGTTCGTGCCGGACCAGTAGCCATTGAGCACCTCGACCCAGGCGTCGTCGCGCAGCGAGAGCCCGACGTAGAGCACGAACGCGCCGCCGAGCGCGAGCACCAAGTTGATGCCCAGCAGCACGGCGGCCGTCGCGAACTTGGACAGGAACGCGAGTACGCCCATGGCTCGGACCGTCCGCCTAGCAGCGAGGCGGCGTCGCGGCTTGGCGAAGGAGAGGCCGGCGGAGCGTCCGGCCGGTCGGCGACTTCTTGGATTGTGTCGAGCGGTCGGCAAAAGGTCGCTCGCCGATTTGAGACGGTGTGTCACATACAGGTCTTGACTTGAAAGTTGTATGATGGCTGAGTTTATGGTGGCGTTGTGATTATCCTCTCCTGGGGTGGTATTTAGTTGGGCGTTGGGTGCGCCTCGCGAAATATCCACCCTCACATTTATATCATATGCTGGTGATAACTTATTTATATAGGTATATTGTATTTACTTGACTGATTTGACAACATCATCTTCTGACATATACAAATTTATACAATATGATTTGTGTCAAACGGCGGAGCAACTGCAATTTTTGTGGACCCCGATGGAGCTGCATACTGTACAAATCACCGACCCGCGTCGATGGAGGTGGCGGCTGAGAATCTAGCGCTGCCTGAGAACAGTCTATGGGTGTAAACGGCCGTGCACCGAAGGATTGAGAAGGGCTCCTCTCTCTCTCTAGAACATGGCGGCTCTACCGCCGTTCCACCGAGAGCTTCAACCGAGTCCGCACGAACGCTCAGCCACCGACCGACTCGAGAGGCAGTCTTCCTCACATTGCGAATGGAAAGCACTGAGCTCTCTGCCAGATCCGGACGTTCATCAGTCTGGCGAAAGCGCGACCGACGCTGCTACGTACGATGCCGCGACCACCGTCCGTTCGAGACCGCTTGTCGTACGTACCGCAGTGCTTCAATTGACAGTGAGTGATGCTCGACTAGGAAGTGCGTGATCAAGTAACACATGTAACAGCGAGAAGAGGACAAGCGTATCGTCCTCCTTCCGTCGCGACGCCGATCCTCAAGGACGCTCCAGTAACGAGCACAACTCTTCCGGTGAGCGACATGATGCTGTTGTCCGGATAGAGATCGAGGCTGAAGCTTCTAGGGCCTGGCAGACCGAGCCGATGAATCTCAATTGGGTACCGAAGAGCTGTCTTGGTTGCAGTTGCCGGGGGTACGGTTACGATCGGTTATCTTGTGTTCGTTACACAGTGTACCCAACACGAATGGTACCTACTCGGTACAGTGTAACCCTAGATCGCCGGGATGTACACAGTACTTTTGAATCCCAGCCAATCCGCGCGCGCGCATCAACCCGAGAGCGTATACTGAATCCAAGTGAGAGTCTCTGATGGTCCGACTCCATCTTTTCGCTGACTCTATTGAGCTGGTCCCCCCATCTTATTGATCGGGCGGACCATCCACCACTTCATTCCGGATCCGCCCGCCGGAGACCTTGCTGCGTCCTCTCTAAGTCCCCTCAACAGGCCGCGCCCGCTTCCTACGTGGACGCTCGGCCGCCATGCAGCAACTCACGGTCGCGGGCTGGCTCATGGTGCTGGTGAACCTCGGGTTCCTCGTGGGCGGCGCGCTGCTGCTCAAGTTCGCGTCCGGGCTCGAGAGCGGCGGCTGGGCGGACGCGCTGCAGGAAACCGAGTACGCGGCGACGGTGAGCAGCATCATCACGGCCGTCAAGGTGCTGGGCATCGGCGCCATCATCCTCGCCGTCGTGGGCTGCGTCGGCGCCTGGCTGCAGAGCCGCATGTTGCTGCTCGCCTACTCGGTCGTGATGCTCGTGGCCGTGTCCGCCTTCGGCGTCGTGGGCGGCACGGCCTACTCGTACAAGACCAAGCTGGAGGACTGGGAGACGAAGCCGTACCCGGGCGCCGAGCAGGAGGCGAAGCTCGCCGTGGCCTTCAGCGAGGTTTACTGCTTCTCGGAGGGCTACTACTTCTGCAACAACGCGTCGGCGCAGACCGTCTTCCCGCTCTTCGTGCCGACAGCCAGCCCCGCGGTCGTGGGCCTGCTGCCCAACACCACGGGCATCAACTCGCTCTGCGGCGAGTACGAGGCGCTCGTGGAAGGCATGGCCACGGTCTGCGCGGCGTGCAACACGACGGCCGCCTTCGCCCAGTACGACAAGCTGCTGACCTGGGCCGAGAGCAAGTGCCCGCGCACCGACGCGACCAGTCTCTGGTGCGCCGGCTTCCTCGCGGGCACGACCGACGCCGGCACGTACGCCGGCTCGCCGTACGAGCAGTGCCGCGCCACCTTCCTGGACGTGGCCATCGGCTGGGGCTCGTCGCTCACCGTCATGGGTCTGCTCATCGCGGCCTTCGCGGCGCTCATCGTCGCGCTCTCGTGCTTCGCGCGCCGCGGCAAGCCCCAGCGCGACAGCGACTTGGTCAACAAGCCGTCCATCCGCGGCGGGTTCGTCTGAGGAAGAAGATCAAGAGATGGAGAGCGGATGTGTCGGTGGTGGCTCTGTGTGTGCGCGTGCTTCTAGTGTCGGTAAGTATGAGTAATGAAGAGTCGAGCGCGACGTGTAGCGAGCGCTCGCTGTTCTTGGCGAGGCGAAGCGGCGCCGACAGACAGACAGACAGACAGACAGACAGACGGGCGGAGGGACGGACGGACGGACAGATCGGGTTATATATTGCGGACGCTGGGCACACCATGCAGCGCGTCGCGTCGGCCAAGAGCCGCCTGCTGCTGCACGAGGACGGCGGCAAGGAGAGCGAGGGCGTGCGCGGGGCCGAGCGCGTCGACGCCGACGTCAAAGACTGGGACGAGCTGGTGGACGGCGCGTGGGCGCCCGGCAAAGCTCCGCTGGCGCTGCTCACGAGTCTGCTGGCGCTCATCCAGGCGCAGGAGACGCAGCAGGCAGTCGCCACGGCGCGGCAAAGTGCGTCCTCCTCCCGCTCTTCGCTCGGCATTAACGGCGGTCTATCTAATGCGCTGCGGTCGATCGCTGCCAGTTCTCGAGGCCGAGCCGGACAATGCGCTAGTGCAGGACCTGCTTGGGGCGCTCAAGCTCCAGGAAGCGCTCGGTGGGTGTCCGTGTCGATAGAGAGAGCTCGCGTCGGGTGCTCATGTGCATCGTCGGTGTTGTCAGAGCGAGAGGAGGAAGCGCAGGCTCAAGGGGAAGAAGATGAGGACGAGGACGAGGACTCTGAGGATGAAGAAGAGTCTGAAGAGGAGGAGTCCGAGGAGGAAGACTCGGAGGACGACGATGGCGAGGCGAAGGACAAAGGCGACAAGGAGACGCCCGAGCAGGAAGGCAGACGGCTCGAGGACAAGTAGCGGCCTCGTCAGGCTGCTCGCGTCGGCAGTTGAGCAGCACTCGACCCTGGATCGAAGCTTACGTGCACTTTATACTACACCCGGCGTCCCTCATAGCCACAGCGCGATCAACGTCGCCACCAACACTGCGCACAGGCTCAGCGGCAGCCAGAGGTAGCGCTCCCACCGCCACGACTCGACCGACATGGAGCCGCCAGCTCCCGCCGCGCTCAAGTTCTTGTCCCTCCGCTTGCTCGCTCGCCGCCGCTCGTCCTCCGTGGCTCTCGCAGCGGCCAGTTGCTGCTTGACCATCGCCACTTCCTTCCAGTCCGCCGCGTCGGGGAGCGCCTCCATCGCTGCCATCGTCGCCTCCGCAGCTCGGAGCTTGCCCTGCTTGAGCTGCACGACGCACAGCGGCAGCAGCGTCACGAGCATCTGTCCGCACGGGAGGTCCGCGCTCTCGTCCAAAAGCTCTTCCGCTTGGTCCAGCTCGCCCCGAGACGCCTTGAACCTCGCCACCTTGCGCAGCATCTCGCCCAGCGCAGCCGCCGCGCTCGCATCGCTCGCCTTCTCGCGCCGCAGAAGCTCGGTCGCTTCCTCCAGGAACTCGTACACCTCCTCATCATGGTCCTCCTCCTCCTCTCCTTGCACGATCTCCACCAAGCGATGCAGCGCCGCAGCGCGGAACTGCTGGCGCCGCGACACCTCATTTCTCCCAGGATACTGGAGACTGTGCAGTGTCTTGGCAAGCAGCGCCTTGGCTTCAGGCCGAGAGCTGCGATCGGTCGCCAGCATGTCGACCTTGAGGAACACCAGACGGATCAGCACGCTCGCGTCCGCGACCGGTAGCTTGCCGATGCTCACAGAGTCCACGACGCTGAGCGCGCGCATAATATCCGCCTCGCGCGTCGCGTCCATTGGCTTCTCTCCACCGCCGCCCTGTGTGTGCGTCTCTGACGGATTCTCCGTGCACAAGGCGCTGACCAGCGCCTCGCTCGCGCACAGCTGGCCGTGCACGTATTGCCTCTTCTCAAAGTACTCGAACGTGTGCCAGAGCTGCGCGATGCGCTTCGGCGTCACCGCCTTCGCTGGAAGCACGTCGGTGCCTTGCTTCGCCTCCTTGCTCGAGTTACTCGGCCGCAACCACTCGAGGCGCGCGAGCATCAGCTTCTCGATCAGCTCCACGTTCTCGGGCTGCTCCTCCTCGGCAGTCGGGATCGCCTTGTCCAGCAGCGAAATCGCGTCCGCGGGCTTGCCGGTCTCGGAGAGCGCGCGACTGAGCCAGTACGCCGCGTTGAGCTCCACATCCGTTTGCTGCGCCTTGGACGCCGCTGCTTTGGCCTTCAGCAGGCGGGCCTCCGCGTCCGCGAACTTGCCCAGCGTGCAGCACACGCGGCCGGCGTTCAAGTACATCATGGCCTCTCGATCGGCCCGGCCGGGGCATTGCGGGAACCGGCGGATCTGGTCGTCAATCACCGAGAGCGCCGAGCTGTAGTCCTTGCGCCGCGAGTAGCAGCCCGCGAGCGCGTCCAGCAAGTCGAACACGCGCTCGTGGTGCGACGGCGCGACGTCTTCGCCCGGGGAGGCGGCCTTCTGCGCGAACAGAAGCGCTCGCTTGTAGTGCTCAACCGCCTGCGCGTCGTCCTTGGCCTTGACGAACATGGCCGCCATGTTCCCGTGGATGAGCCCCGTGAGGTCGTCTCTGTCGAGCGCCTGCGCCTCCCGGAGCGCCAGGGAGCATGTCTCGACCGCCAGCTTGTACTTGCGCGCCTGGAACTGCTTGAGCGACGCGCCGAGCTGCTGCTTGACTGCGTCGCCAGCACAAAACCCGCGCGCGAGTCAGTCTCGACGCTCGCTGGCGGGTGGGTCCCAGCGACCGAACCTACCGCGCTGCTCTGCCTGGACCGCCGCCTGCACCTCTTGGTAGTCCTCCTGGATGCCCGCGTCGCCCGGCGCGAGCGCCAGCGCCTGCTTAAAGTCCGCGTCCGCCGCTGCGAGCGCGCCCAGCCGGAGCCGAGCGAACCCGCGGAAGTACAAGACGCGCGCCAGCACCTGTGCGTACTGCTCCGGCTCCTGCGGGGCGACGCGCTTGCGTTCCGCCTCGTCCTGCAGCTCATTGACGACCGCGAGCGTCGCGGACGCGTCCGCCACGACCTGCGGCCACCGCTCGAGCTTGCTCAGCGCCGCCAGGACGTTCATGCGGCACGAGACGACCAGGTCCTGCTGGAGCATCAGCTGGACGACAGGCGGGAGACCGTTAGCGTTACGCTGAAGACACACAGATACCCCCGCCCTGGAGCTTTTACCTTGACGTGCGAGCGCGTGAGGTGCATCAGCAGCTCTCGGTACAGGCGCAGCGCCTGCTCGTGCTGCTCGGCGCGCAGCAGCTCGTCCGCCTGCCGCTTGAGCGCCGCCGTGGCCGCGCGCCGCCGCTCCTGCGCGTCCTTCTGCGCGTCCTCCGCGTCCTCCGCGCGCCGCGCGTCCACAGCCTCCACGTCCTTCGCCATCGCTCGTTACTGCCCCGTACTGTACTGGCGCGTCCTCCTCCTCCTCCCGTCGGGAGTCCCGGGGCCGGAGGGATGAGCGCCTTGCTCGCAATTGCGCGCCGACCTAGGGCCTTGCTGTTGTTGTCGGTCACTTCCGTTTTTTCCTCCTTCCCCACCCTCCTTCAAGGCAGGCGTCTAGTATATAAGGAACGTTCGGGACAAATGCATACAAGAATCAAGTGATAGATCTATTTTCGGGACGAAAAAGGCTCTAACAAGGGAATGATCCTCCCCTTTCACCCAAAGAACCGATCGAGCTTCCTCATGATGGACGACGGACGCTCTCGCGGCACCGCGATCGGGCGCGTTCCAGGAAGCGTCCACGCGACTCCAGCCCGTTAGTGACGCGCTCGGACGCGTCGACGCCTTGGCGCTCTATTAGCAGAAGCCGCCCGGCACAACCGGCTCGTCCGTCGACGGCGTCGGCGTCGCAGTCGGCGCCTCAGTCGGCGTCGGTGTCGGCGTCGGCGCCTCAGTTGTCGTCGCAGTCGGCGCCTCGGTCGGCGCCTCGGTCGGTGTGACAGTTGTGGGCGTCGGCGTCATGAGGCCAGGCGCGTGCGTGGGCTGCGGCGTGAGCACCTCGCCGGGCTCGCCGCACTTGATGGCCATGCCCTTGCAGTACTGGCGGTCGAGCGGGCACTCGTGCTCCGGCAGCCACGCGGCGCAGACCATCCAGCACATGCCGGCGTCCGTGGTCGTCCGCTGGCAGTCGCACTTCTGCTTGCACTTGTCGACCTGCTTCTGCGACGGGAACTCGAGGTTGCACGTGTTGGCGCAGCTCGGGAAGATGCCCACGGCCGCGAACTCGGGCTTGAGCGAGCACTCGCGGAAGACGCAGCCGCCCTCGGACAGCACGAGCCGCCGGCCGCCGGCGCAGCCGATCGTCTGCAGGTCCTCGCCGCCCACGCCGCTCGACAGGTGCCGCGCCGTCAGGTTGCGGAACGCGTCGAAGCCCACGCGGGTGCGCAGCATGCGCTGGTACGTCGGCAGCAGCGTCATCTTGCCGAACCACGCGCGCAGGTGCCGGTGCCCGGCGGCCTGCGTGCCGACGAGCTCCGCGGGCATGCGCATGCCGTGCGTGACGGCCGGGATGGCGCGCGACGTCTCCATCCACTGCTCCACGCCCGTGCCCATCATGAGCACGAGCTCGTTCGGCTTGAGCACGGGGCGCGCCACCGAGGCGTCGACAGGCGAGCGGATGAGCAGCCCGGAGTGGTCCTCTGCCAGCTGGCGGCGCGTCGCGCGGCCGGCCGCGTCGACGTCGAAGAACTCGGGAGCGGCCATGGCGATGAACATCCCGTGGTCCTCGTGCAGCAGGAGCGACAGGTCGCGCGCCGACAGGTCGGCGGGCAGGCTCGTCGCCGCCTCGTACGCGTGGAAGTGGTCGAGCCGCACGGCGTCGCCCACGAGCTTGCGCGCGCTGATGGCGTCCTCGCCGTCCGAAATCTCCAGCGACGTGTCGTCGAGTGCGGCCGCGAACGAGGCCACGGCCCGCTCGAGCGTGCGGCTGAACTCGCTGTGCGCCGCGTGGTACCCGGGGCACCGAGTTGCCATCTCGCGCGTCTCGGCAAAGGCGTCCAGCTCCAGGCCGGAGCTCGCGCGCAGCGTCAACCGCCTCGTGCCGTCCGCGAACTGCTTGGTCGACAGGAGTTCCGACTGGCCGTCATCCTCCACGGCCAACGCGCAGTCGACCGCAGCCGCCAGGTACCGCGCCCGCACGCGCTCGAAGTTGGGGATGCTGTGCAGAGCGATGATGCCGCCGTCCTCGAGCGCGGACAGCACGCGGTCCGGTGCGTCCCCACTACGCAGCTGGGTGTAGTCGAACGACGGCACGTGGAACGCTGGGACGCTCGGACTGGCGGCGCTCGCGGCGGCCGAGAGGCACGTCGCCGCTGGCAGGAGGATCGACAAGCGGACCATTGGCTGGGATTGCTGGGTCCCTTTGGGGCTGTAAGCGTCGCGCTGGCCGCGAGCGATCCGGTTCGGAAATGAAGATCAGCGTACTCCATCGCGGACGCTGGCCGCAGAGCTCTCATGTCAGCACGGTACAGCCACAGCTCATCGGACGAGCTGCAAGGAAACGCAGGGGCTTGCGGCGTCCAAGCGTTGCTTGTTGTGCGGTCTGATGACCGATGCGAGCTTCCAGGGGCCGCAATTGTTGACTCGCGGTGCTCGAGAGGTGGAGGTCGTCTACACTCTACGACCATTGACCAGAGCGCGCCGCATTCGCTGTTAGTTGGTCGCGTTTCGTGTCTCGCGGCGCGTGATCACAGTGTCCCTCGATCAGTTGCACTTCCCGTGAGCGAGTGCATAGACCACGTCGCCTATAGGCGATTGTTGACAGCTCGGATCACTCAAGAGAGCGGCGTTGATGGCACTCCCAGTCAACTCTATGC
This sequence comes from Phytopythium oedochilum, assembly GCA_023338025.1. Classification (NCBI taxonomy): domain Eukaryota; phylum Oomycota; class Peronosporomycetes; order Pythiales; family Pythiaceae; genus Phytopythium; species Phytopythium oedochilum. Next base: position 13,827 of record JAADXX010000257.1, on the reverse strand, counting down.
CCGGCGGAGGTCACAGACGTACAAGGATCTCACCACACATCAAGAGTGCCTTGGCTACAGAGTCTCTTTGACATGCATGGCTGTGACTACGATCGTACTGGTGCAGTTACAACAGTCTACTGTGAGTATAAGCGAAGGTAGACAGACAGTGAAGTCTTGAATGGCTAAAGTCTGTCCAGTGTTGGTAGTTTGTTCACTCAGTCGGTGGGCGATGCCGGGCGACGCACGCGCCGGCGATCCACGCGGTGCGCGGCCTCCTCGATCTTCTGGAACCCGCCGGTGCGCACGTGGACGTCCTCACACTTGCGCAGCACCACGACGGGAGCAGAGCGCCCACTCGCCTGTACCTCTGGCTTCGCCTCTGCCTTGACGCTCGGGTCGTTCTCGGGCGACGCCGACTCTGGTCGATGCGATCCTGAGCTGCTGATTGCGCCGCTGCCTCTCGCCGAGCTCGGCCGGCTCGCCGCGCGTGGCAGCTGGTGCATTCGGTGGAACTTGGTCTCGCCTCCCGACGCCGAAGAGCTTAAGACTGCGCCAAGGCGGCTGGCATCGTCCAGCGCCATGCTGCTGCGTGGGTTGACCAAGTGAGTGAGCCCTCTGGTTGACCGGTTGAAGCGCGCAGCCGAGAATAGCTACATCAATAAATATGGAAAACAAATCAATAAATATAATTGATAAACACTGAAAAGGTTACTTTAATAAAGAACAGTAATTTATGGCGAAACCAAGGAGGTCTTGCGAACGTGACGCGAACGTCGCGCGAAGGTAGCCAGAGCTCAAAGAGCAGGGACCAGCAATTGACAGGGTCATCGCCGTCGTCCGCCCCCTTCGCATCCGCCGCCCGCCTGCCCGGCAGAAGCCGAGAAGAGAGCCCGCCATGCCCGCCTACACGCCGCAGACGCAGGTGGACTACGCCGCCGCGGCGTCGCCCTCGCAGACGCAGCAGAAGCTGCGCGTCGCGCTCAGCGGCGCCCACGCGTACGACGAGTCGGTCGCGGAGCTGCTGGCGCAGTACCTGTCGGAGCAGGTCGCGGGCGCGTTCGTGGACATCGACGCGAGCCTGGCGCTGCTCAAGCTCTTCCTCGTCTACCCGGGCAAGGCGAGCGCCGAGCAGGTCGCGCAGGTGCTGGTCAAGGCCGTCATGGCCATGCCCTCGGCCTTCTTCACGGGCGCCACCACCATGATCCCCGCCGACATCCGCGAGGTGCGGCGCTCGCTTCGGACTGACTGACGACTCGCATGGCGACCGACAAAGGCGCTAATGAGGCGTGTCGTGTGTGTGTGTGTTGTGAGAGAGAGCAGGACGCGAACGTGGCCGCCATCCTGGAGGCCGGCTTCCTGCTGCAGTCGTGCCTGTTCGAGGAGTTCTGGACCAAGGACCTGGCGTTCGCCGTGGCCGAGCCCGGCTTCGAGGAGTCCGTGCGCGCCTTCATCCTCCAGACGGTCGGCCAGAGCCACAAGGCCGTGGCCGCCTCGGTGCTCAAGGCCAAGCTCAACATCTCGGACGCCGAGCTCAAGACCGTCGTGGCCGGTGCGTCGTCCTCCCGCTTCGAGCTTCGAATGCTCCGGACTGGCTGACTGATGTGTACTATGGTGCGGAGCAGCCGAGGGCTGGGCCATCGAGGGCGACGTCGTGCAGATCACCGCGAACGAGTCCAACCAGATGCGGCCGAAGAAGGTCCAGGAGAGCATCCAGTTCGAGGACATGCTCAAGGTCATCCACACGCTGTCTAGATAGAGTTGTTGTCGTTGAGTGGGAGGGGGGAGATCGGGCGCTGCTAAGCAGCTAGGAGCCTAGGAGAGGCGCCGTCCGAGGAGGCGGCGAGCAGAACGACGGGAAGGGGAGAAGGGAGAGAGGAAGAGGAGAAGACGCATCGTTTGGTTGACTCGCCTCGCTCGCTTCAGCTTTCGATGTCTTGGATGATCGCCTTGGATCGCTTGACTACCTGCTCATGCGACTCAAGAACCTCCGGAAGACAGCAACTACTACCTACGTTGGCGCCAAGAGCAAACGGAAGCAAATCTTTGTTGGTCTACACAACTCGACGGGTCACTACCCCGAGGCGGCGGCGTCCGCCACGACGGTGCCGCTCGACTGCGCGGCCATGACGGCGTCCATCATGCCGACGACGCCGCGGATCTGTTTCTGCAGCCGCATCTCCTCGTTGATCTTCTCGTGCAGCTTGACGAACAACTGGTCGATCAGCATCGACTGGCTCAGCTTGGGGGCGTAGATGTCGCACACGAGCGTGCACACGTGGATCAGCAGCGACGAGTACTTGGGGTCCGTCACGTACTTGATGAGGAACGCGAGCAGCGGCTCGAGCGACTCCTCGTCGCGGCCCGCGAGCGCGCGCTGCAGGCCGACGCGAAGCCGCAGCTCCTCGAGCATGCTGGCCACGATCACGGGCGACCGCGTGTCCAGCGCCTCGTTCAGCGCCTTCTTGTAGTCGAACTTGCGCAGTGCGCGGTCGTAGGGCGCGATCCGCTTGTGGCGCGTGCTGGCGACCGTGAAGTCGCTCGGCGTCGGCTTGGCGTTCTTGCCGCGGATAAAGTACTTGTACGTGCCGCCGCGGATGATCGCCTGCCGGTTCTGGAGGTCCTGCAGCTCGACTTTCTTAATGTTGCGGCGGCGCACAGTCAGCATGCCGTCCACCGTCCCGGCGAGCAGGTGCGAGTTGGTTGGGGACATGCCGAACGCGAGCACGCCGCCCTTGTACTTGAAGCCGTGCGTGACCTCGTACGTCTTGAGGTCGTAGATCTTGAGGTGGCCGTCGAGCGAGCCCGTGAGCAGGCGCGTGCCCGTGCCGTCGAGCCCGATGCTCGTGATCGTCTTCTGGTGGCTCGAGAACGAGTGCAGCATCCGGCCGCCGCTGAGCAGGTCCCACACCTTGACGACGTTGCCGCCCGCCGACATGAGCAGCCCGCCGCCGGGCATGAAGAAGCAGTCCTCCACGGGCGCGCCGTGGTCGAGCGTCATGGCGCTCGCCATGGACGAGGACGTGGCCGACTGGTCGCTCGCGCGCAGGTCCCAGAGCTTGACCGTGTGGTCGTACGACGCGGTGGCCCACATGCTGGGTGAGGACGGACTCGCGGCCGAGGCGCGCACGTAGTCGTCGTGCTCGCCCAGCAGCGCGAGCGGCTTGCCCGTCGGCAGGTCCCAGTAGCGCGCCGTCTTGTCGTCCGAGCACGACAGCACGTGCACGTTGTCGCTCGAGAAGCGCGCGCTGCGAACGGCGGCCGCGTGGCCCTTGAACGTGCGCAGGATGGCGCGCGTGCCGATGTCCAGCACCTGCACCTGCGGCGCGGCGCCGCCCGCCACGATGAGCTTGCCGTCCGAGCGGAAGGTGCCCGAGTAGACGACGTCGCGGAAGCGGCTGAAGGTCTTGACGATCTCGTTCGTGGCCGTGCTGTACAGGTGGATGCGCGTCGACGTCGTGATGGCCATGTGGTGCGGCGCCGCGGGCGACACGTCGATGTGCGTGACCGGCCCAATCTGCTGCAGCTCCTGCGGCGACTGGAACTTGCGCCAGTACGCGTTCTCGGCCGTCTCGACCTCGGTCGTCGGCGGGAACTGCTTCAGCACCAGTCGCTTGAACTCGCCGCCCGTCGCCATGGCTAGAGCCTGGGTGTGAGGCACGCACACACGCAGCGCGGGGTGGGAGACGAAGGCGTCGGGCCGAATGACGGACGCCAACCAAAAGGCGTGGCGCGAATAGTGCTGCCGGCGTATCTTACCGAAATGCACTCAAATAAAGGGCGGTACACTATTCCAGTGTATATGCAAAGTATGGCACCAAATAGAGGACCCTCGCGAAAAAGCAACCGGGCACTTTCGTAACCATCGCCGAGCCGGAGCAGGAAAGGACGACGGGGACGGCGATGGCGACGGCGACGGCGACGGTGACGGCGGACGGCGACCACATGCGGCACCAGGCGGTGCGGTGCGCGCCGGAGGTAGCGGGCGAGGTGGACTGGAGCGCCAAGGACGGCGCGCGGGTGGACAAGGGCCAGGTGCTGGGCTCGGCCGGCTCGATCGAGCGCGGCAACCTGCGCCACCTGGTGGCTCCGTGCCGCGGCACGCTGCGGATCCTCCTGGCCAGCCGCGACGGCGCGGACAGCGGAAAGCTGCAGGGTGAAGGCGGAGGCCAGGCGGAGGATGTCGGCGCGCGGCGAGAGGACGCGGGAGACGCGCAGAGGACCGTCGCGCAGGTCGAGTACTGCATCCACCCGGTGCGCAACGGCCGCGTGTGCCTCATGTGCCTCGAGGCCGTGGACGAGGATGAGGACGAGGAGATGGACGACGAGCGCAAGTCGGTCAACGTGGTCTCGCACGGACAGGTCATCCGGCTGAACCTCGAAGAAGCGAGTACGGGATGACGCCGCAGTTCGGACAGCGGTGGTGGCGAGACTGACGGCTTTTGCTCCCGTTATTGTGCTGCTGCAGAGAAATTCGACTCGGAGAACATCAAGCGCCAGCTCGCGGCCAAGAAGCTCTCACTCGTGCTGGACCTCGACCACACGCTGCTGCACGCCGTGCGGGTCGACGACGTCGTCGGGGAGGTGACCAAGACAGGTAAGGACGCGGCCGTTGGCGCTTTACATTGCGCCAAAAACACGCGTGGCGGCGCTTCGTCTTACGCCAAAGCTGCTGTACTTGTACGCAGATGACATGCATTTCTTCTATATCCCGGGTCTTCCTCAGCAGCACGTCGTGAAGCTGCGTCCGGGCCTGGACACGTTCCTGAAGCAGGCGTCGAGCATCTACGATCTGTTCATATACACGCATGGTACGCGCCTGTACGCCGAACAGATCGCCAAGATCATCGACCCAGACGACGCCTACTTTCACCACCGGATCGTGGCGAGAACCGACACGCCTGACATGGTGCACAAGTCGCTCAAGTTGCTGTTTCCATCGTGCGACGACTCCATGATCATGGTGCTGGACGACCGGATTGACGTCTGGAAGGTGGGAATTGACTTGCTTGGAAGTGAGTCTACAGTCACGAAAACTAATAAGCTGATCATGTTTGCTGCCGGTCGTAGGAGAATGAAGGCAACGTGTTCCTGATCGAGCCGTACCACTTTTTCAAATGCACAGCCGAGATCAACAACGCATCTGGCAACGGCGTGCTCGGAATGGAGGAAGACGACTCCGACGCCGCCCAGACCGACAACCACCTCGACCACACACTGGACGTGTTGAAGAACGTGCATGATGCGTTTTATGAAGGCTACGAAGGGGGAATGACTGGGACTTCTGCTGAAGATCAGATGGCAGGAAGAGGGCGGGATGTCAAGGCAATACTGAATCAGGTAAGTGTTTTGCAGGGTGGAATTTGTCAAAACAGGAGCTGATACCAGTGTGTTGTGTGCTGAGCGCAGCACAAGCGCTCTATCTTGCAAGGCTGCCACATCGTCTTCAGTGGAGTTTTCCCTCTTACCCGAGGCCGAAACTACGAGTCCCATTATTTATGGAGGCTTGCAGTGGAGCTCGGAGCCTCCCCGAGCATGGTGATGGACAATTTTCCTATCACGCACCTCGTCATTCATCCAGATCGGCTTGGAACTCAGAAACACGCCCAGGTGAGTCAAACCGTCGACGCTGTGTGCGTGTGTTGTGTGCTGACTTGTTTCATTGTACGAATGTTTTTTTCTCCTAGGCTCGAGGAATTTCCGGTGTTTCCATTGTGTGTCCCGAGTGGATTCTGAAGTGCGCGCGCTCGTGGAGCCGAGTACCGGAAAAGGACTTTCTAGCGGATGAGTGGAAGGCGAAGCACGCGCCGCCGCCACCTCCTGCTGCTGCCGCTGCTGTCCAAGAGAACCCGAAGGCAGCCGCGAACGGAGTTATTTCGCAGCCTCTTACGGAGGTGGCCATCGAGGGCGGGACCACCGGTGAGTCTAAACCCTGCGCTCCTGATGCTCCCGCGCAGCAAGAGCGCAAGCCAGTCGTTGGAATCCTGGTAAAGGAGGGCGTAACCGCGGCTGACAAGGCAAAGAAACAGGTGAAGTTCGTGGAAGGTGTCGGGGACTCCGATAAACCGAAGGGGATTATTCAAAGACCTCGCCCAAAGGTACTCATGCGGCCGCGAGTGGCTCCTTCCCGCCCGCTTCCAACCGGAACTGTTGCCAGCGGAGGCACGTTCGACTTCTTGTCCAAGATCAGGAAGATTCATGACGCCAGGACCGACTCCAAGACAGGCAAGTCAAGTGGCCTCAAGCAGATTGTCGGCGCCTCGACTTCGAAGAAGACAGTGCACTTCGAGGAACCGAAGGAGGTAAGCAAGCTTATTTGACGGGCTCATGGGATCAGATATTTGCCACTAACGCGGAGGGAAATCGTGTGTTCCCACGTTAGGACGTGGATGATGCCTTCCAACGCCTGATAGAAGCCGAAGAGCGAGAAAACGCCCTCGAGCGGAAACGAAAACTCGACTCGTCCGATCTCAAGGATCAGCTTGCCAATCGTCGACGAAAGGTAGACGCGATTCCTGCATCGAATATGACGGCGCAAGATGACGAAGCTGGCCAGGACGATGATGACGACGACGGTGACGAGGTAATTCGCCTTGCTGGCCATCTTGCAGTTGTGGTTTGCTGCATATATGGAGTGCTGTGCGGACGCAATAGCTCACACTGTGTGCACACTGTGCTTCTGCTTTCAGTTGGACGACTTGGAAGCCGACATCCTCGGGGATCTGTGAGTCTACATACTCCCAGTGTCGAATTGGTGCGGCTGGACGCGGCTATCATCGCGTCGAACGCTCGACTCCTCCTGTTCTTCGCGCCGCTCATGAAACACTCAGCCGGCGATAAAGGAATGCACACGCTTTGAGTCTGTAAGTGACAATCGCCAGGTATGCTTGCTCATGCTTTGTTTGATTGGTGGTGTACTCTTGACCGCTGTGTGTGCCATGTTCGAGATGGTGCCTAACGTTTTCTAGGCTCCGGTTCATCCTACTGTTCGCTGACTGTGGTGTTTGTGCGTTTGCTGTTAGTGGGCTAACCTCTCCACACCAGTCGCGACCGCCTCGTCCAACACTGACACAGCTTGAACTATCTCCCTCGGCAGTTCCTTCATCCCCAGTGGTGGTGCATCATGGCCCTAAAGCGCCGCGACGTCGACCTCCGTCCCCGTTGTGCCAACCACCAGCGCGGGGTCAACAGTGAAGCTGCGTCCACCCAGGTGCTCCGCCAAGAACTTCTCGACACGAGAGGTGAAGTCGAGCTTGTTCGGCGGCCGCGCGAACCCATGGCCCTCGTCCGAGTAGAGCACGTACGTGACAGGGTGCTTGTTCTCGTGCAGCTTCTTGGCGATCTGGTCGGACTCTGCCTGCTTGACGCGCGGGTCGTTGGCTCCTTGCGCGATGAGCAGCGGTCGGCAGATCTTGTCGGCGTGGTAGAGTGGCGAGATGCGTCGGTTGAGTTCCTCGTCAGTCTCGACGTCACCCACACGCAGCAGCAGCATCTTGCGCATCGGCTCCCAGTACGGCGGGATGCTGGCGAGGAGTGTACGCGCGTTGGACGGACCGACGATGTCGACGCCGCATGCGAACAGCTCTGGGGTGAACGCGAGTCCGGCGAGTGCCGCGTATCCTCCGTAGCTCCCGCCGTAGATGGCGACGCGAGCAGGGTCGGCGATGCCTTCGTGGATGGCCCACTGTACCGCATCGGTGAGGTCCTGCTGCATGGTGGCGCCCCACTGCTGGTCGCCGAGATTGGTCCAGTTCTTGCCGTAGCCGGTGGAGCCGCGGAAGTTGACCGATAGACACGCGTAGCCTCGGTTGGCGAAGAGCTGGTGTTCGGGGTGGTATCCCCATTCATCGCGGTGCCACGGGCCGCCGTGGACATTCAGCACAAGAGGCAAGTCGCGAGGCGGCACGCCACGCGGCAGCGTCAAGTACACGACCATGTCAAAGCCGTCGGACGTCTTGACCACTCGCGGCTGCATGTCGGAGAGCTCGTACTTGGTGAGCGCCGGCCTCGAGTCGAAGAGGAGCGCGCGCTTCTTCGTGCGGCGGTCGTAGATGTAGTACTTGAGCGACTCGTCCGCCGGGTCGTCGGCCACGAGCCAGAGCTGGTCGTCGCCACTGGCACTCACGCGGGTGAATCGTCCGCGACCAAGCGCCACAAGCCGCTCAATGTCGTCGCGCAGGGACTCGTCCAGCACGTGGACTCGCGGGGCGGTGTAGTCGAAGACGCAGAACTCGGGCGTGCGCTTGTGCTCGTTGAACGACGCGCCTTTGACGTCGCACTGCGGGTCGGACGCCAGCAGCTCCTGCTCACTCCCGTCGCGAGCAGAGATGACGACAAGCCGGCTCGTGTTGTACTCGGCCGCGTTGTTGTTGGTGGTGGTGATCGAAGTCTGCGCGCCGTCTCCAGTGTGCGCGATGGTGGACTCGACGTAGATGCCGGTGCCGTCCTTGGTCAGTCCGTGGACGTTGCCTATCTCGCCGTGCGGCCACGTGGCGACAGGCTTCCACTCGGACGCGCTCGCCTTGTCGCTGTCGCCTTGGCGCACGCGCAGGGTCGTGCTGCCGTCTTTGGGGTTGACCGTCACCGCGGCGCGCACCTCGAAGGCGTTGTCGATCAGCCATTCGGCGACATCTCCTGGGTTCTCGAAGTCAATCGAGAGCTCGCCCGTCGGCGCGTGGATGCGCACCGAGTCAAAGAGCCGCGGGTCTCGGTGGTTGATCGACACGCGCACGTCCTCGGGGAAGCTGGCGCTGGTCTCAATGCTCGGCATCTCGACGGTCGCTCCGTCGAACGGCGTCAGGTCGCGCACGCTCAGGTTGGTCACCGCGACCTCGTCCTGCCGGGTCTCATCCACGTCAAAATCGGCCGCGAACAGGTGGAAGTTCTCGTCGCCGGCCTTGTCTTGGACGTATAGGATGCGCCGCGGGCTGGCGCTCTTGGCCCAGAGGAAGAAGCGCAGCGGCCGCTCGTGCTCGTCCGTGAGCTGCGTCGGCGCCGGCTGCCGAGCGGCCTCGACCGCCTCGCCGTCCACAAGCGGCACGCGCTGCAGGAACACGTTGGTCACGCCGTCCGCGGCGTCCGCGAGGTAGGCGTAGAATCGTCCGTCTGGCGACAGCCGCGGCAGGCGCTTGTCGGCGTTGCCGAAGAGTACGCCGAGCGGGATCTCGGCGGGCAGTCCGCGGTCGTCTGAGGCTGGGGCGGCGCTCATGCTTGGCGGGGCGTAAAGAGGGCGGAGAGTGAGGATCGCTCGGTCGCTTGGCGCTCGTCAAGCGGATCGAGGAGTGAGTGAGAGAGCTAGTGAGCTAGACACCTAGAGAGAGTCGAGCGCTAGGTGCTCGGGCATTTGGTCTCAATTTGAGCTCTCACAGGTGGTGCCAGCTTGAAGATTGGCAAGCATTTGTGATGGTCATTCTTTAAAATGACCATCATTCTTTACGATCCATTGAAGCTGCTCGATTTTGGACGAATCATCGTCATGTATAATGATATATCAACCAATCGGATACAGCGAGAAAAGGCCGCGACACTGATGCGCATCAACTGACGAGGCGATCTTTTCGTCTAACAAAGTTCGAAAACCCCACCAATCAGGATACATTATGTGCGGGACGGGATCAACTCGTCGCGTGCGTCGTCCGGCACTCACTCGGGCGCTTCTTGCAGCCCGCGCTTTAAACAAAAAATGGCCCCGGCGGGCGGTGAGCGGCCTACCGCTGCGCCTGGTTGGACAGCGGGCCCGTCTTGGCCCGGTAGAAGTCGTCGTACCACTGCCAGGTCTTCTGGAGCCCGTCGGCCAGCGGCGTCTGCGGGTCGTACCCGAGCAGCCGGCGCGCCTTGGAGATGTCGGCGCTCGTGCGCTGCACGTCGCCCGGCTGGTTCGGCATGTAGTTGATCTTGGCCTTGGCGCCCACGAGCCGCTCAATGGTCGCGATGAACTCGTTCAGCAGCACAGGCGAGCCCTTGCCCAGGTTGAACACCTCGCAGCCCTTGCCATGGTCCAGGCTCAGCACCACGCCCTGCACGATGTCGTCGATGAACGTGTAGTCCCTGGATGAGGACCCGTCGCCGTACTGGTCGATCGCCACGCCGCGCGCGATGCGGTCCATGAACTTGAACGGCGCCATGTCGGGCCGGCCGCGCGGGCCGTAGACCGTGAAGAAGCGCAGGCCGATGGTCGTCATGCCGTACAGGTGGTGGTACGTGTGCGCCAGCAGCTCGCAGCTCTTCTTGGTCGCGGCGTAGGGCGAGACGGGGAAGTCGACTACGTCCGACTCGCTGAAGGTCTCCTTAAGCGAGCCGCCGTAGACCGAGCTCGAGGACGCGTACACGAACTTGTGGATGCCGAACTCGCGGCAGGCGTCCAGCAGCACCATCGTGGCCGTCACGTTCGAGTGGATGTACAGCAGCGGGTCGTCGATACTCGGCCGCACGCCCGCGCGGGCCGCCAGGTGCACGATCGCCTCGGGCTTGGTCTCCTTGAACACGCGGCGCACCAGCTGCTGGTCGCACAGGTCGCCCACGAACACTTGCACGCGGTCAGCGGAGAACGTGGACGTGAGGAAGTCCAGGTTGCTCTGCTTGAGCGCCACGTCGTAGTAGTCGTTGAGCTCGTCCACGATGACCACGTCGTCTCCGCGCTCGAGCAGCGCGCGGCACGTGTGGAAGCCGATGAAGCCCGCGCCGCCCGTGACGAGGTAGCGGCGCGCCGACCCGGACGCGGACGGCAGGACGGCGGCGGCGATCACGTCCGCAGCGTTGGACTCGAACGGGGACGGAGCCATGGGGATGGTTCGTGGGGACGAGCGCGTTGGTACAGTAGAGTGAGACGAGCGGCTGGACTAGTCGCTGACGCGGAGGCCACGTCAGTTCGAAGATTGGAGAGTGAGGACCCTAAGGGACCGACCGAGCGGACGGGAAGGGGGTGGCCCGAGCGAGGACGAAGGCCAGCGAGCGTTCGGCAGCGTTCGGCCGCAGATTCGGCTTCTCCCGCGATGCGCCGCGGCACACACAAACAGACGTAGGTCGGACGGATGTCGGTCGGCGTCAGGCAGGACTGGTGGGGGATTACAGAGCACGACTTCGTTGATGGCATCAGAGACCATCACTCGGACCCTAACGCGTCGCCGCGAGCCAATGAGCGCCGAGCACGCAGGTGACGTTGCGACTTCGGGGAGCTCGTCGGGGGATTGGATACTTTTTCGGGATGTGCAGATGCATCACTAACATTCGGTAGATGAATCAACCGGACACTTACTCAAGACGCAGCAACTCTGGTGGAAAAGGGGTAAAACGGCTCATCTATGTATGCTTTTCTCAAACCCTAAAACAATTTGAAAGTGAGCTCATCTTCTTGTCCATCCAGAAAATCGCGAAATCCTATGTGAGGTCACGAATGTTTGCACCACACACGAGAAAAGAGATCATTTTACCTTCCACAACGAATAGTAGAGTCTAATATGTTTCGACACAAGCTTGAATCAAACGCTTTGTCCGAAGTCTGAAGCATTCGGCCGATGCGGCCGAGCAAGCCGACTTCCCTCCGTTTCGCTGGTGCAGCGAATTCTGTTCTCGCCGGCTTGACAAAACGAACACCAAGCAGCACAAATCGTTCACGACCGCTCGCACACATTCCTGGCGAACGGTGCAGCTCCGGTCCCAGCACGAGACCAGTACCGCTTTGGTAGTACTGGTCTCGAGCTGGGTACTGTATGCTTACTAGTACACCGGTTCACTACTAGTATTTAGTTAGAACCAGTTCAACACCGGTTAGATCCAGAATGACACCGGTACAATCATGTCAACGCAATACCGGTACACCAGATAAGTACTGTTTCAAATGATTTGATGCTAAACTGATGTACCGGTATTATGTTTACCGATACTAAAATGGAGCCAAAAAAGGGTATTCACTTGCGCGGTTTTACTGGCCAACAGACTACTTAGAAAAGTTTATATTTTGGGAAAGCGTATTATTTGGTGAATTGTTCCATTTCGTGGCGGATCGTTGCTCCGCATACGGCGCTTGGAGCCGGAGATGACTGATGGAGACATTAGCACCATTTTGACGCTGCTAACCTTGTACCCATGCGAGTGGAAGCAAGTCGGCGGTGGGCTCCTCAAGGTAATAACGCAGACCTTTTTAGACACATCCAGTAATTACAGTTGCGCTGAGGTTACAGCATAGGTGGATGGAAACAGCGACTTCCAATGATGGACCGCGACCTTGACCACGAAAACGAAGATCGGATCGGCGAACGCTAAGACATATCGGGGCATGCTCAAGTGGACGGCCGATGAGGTGACCCATGCCATCAAATAGCGTACGGGTGATCTTCGCGACAAAAGCCTGGCCCCAAATGGTGCAGTCGGAACCTGCAAGCCATTGAGTGTGAGCGGGCGTCGCTCAGAGGCCTCGATTTAAAGTACAAGCTGGCGTTTTGCCAGCCCCTTCAGTACCGAGTATTTCCGTCGAAAGCGCACAGCGAACAACACCGACGTTCCATGAGCACCTACTGCTGGACGTAACCAATCAGTCGGTCATTTGGACCTCTCTGGTGGCGGAGAGTAGGATGGTGTGCAACCACATCGCCCGCCAAATCATACCCCCAACCAACAGACGGTGGGGACAAGGCATCATGAGCCAACGTGAGGGACGCCACCATCAGCCTACGATGTCGTTGTCGCACAACCTCGCCAAGGACGTGATGCGGGGAGTGAGCGCGGTGGCGGAGAGAGTGCGACCGCCATGACCTGCCAGTCCGAGGCACCTGGTTCCGCGTCGACGAACGCCTGAAACACCGTTGAGATGTCCTCCTTGATCGTCTCGGCCGACTCCCAAGACGCTTCTGTGGTGAAGCACCGCAAATTTTCTCGGGGCCACTCGACATGCGAAGCTGTCGGCTCGGGCGACTAAACATCGGGCAGATACAAGGTACCATACCGATGGGTAACTAGTACATCGCAACTGGTCATCGTACATTGTACATTGTGCATCGTATATCGTGCGTCAACACTCGGGACATCGGCAAGTCGAGACATCGGCAAGTCGGCAAGTCGGCACAACGGCAAGCAGAGAAACAGCGCAAATACAATGCGACGACGAAAGGTAAGACAAGGATGAGTGGCCATTGGCGTCCACAAGGAGTTAGTTGATGGGTGACACGTGGCAGGACAGGTTCCAGTCGTGATTTTCCCTGAAGTACACAAGTCTTCGCCTTCTTTGGTCTTTTCGTCATCTCTCGCATCCAACTCAAACACTGAAGGGGAGTGTTAAGGGGTCTTTCAAGGTTTTGGTTCCTGCTCTCTGCTACACTAGCAATAGCGACTTTGGCTACAGTCCGCCGCGATATCGGCAGGGCGCGACCGGCAGCAGCCAACAAGGGGCTTCGCCATGTAATGGGCCATTCAACAGTCCCATTACATGGCGATATTCAATTATGGATTAGTGTTCGCCACTAATTGTTTTGAATCGCCGGGTGTCGTAAACATGATGTCCGACCCATGTTTACGCACCAACGCTCGCGGAAGTGATCAATGATTACGACCGCATGGAATGTTCTCGAACATTCTCGAGTGTTCTCTGCGCGCAAACATTCACGTGCAGAAAGATGGTTCCTGGTGGGAAATCGATCTGATGACGAGACCGACGTGTCATTGTGGGTACATGTTGTTGATAGTAGCCAATCACAACACGCCACGAGACAGGGAGGTTCTTTGGAGAAGAACCTCACATTGAAGTTCAAGTTGGAGAATGTTCTCCTAGTCCAAGCCTCAAGTTCAGCCTGATTCAACCCAAGGTTTTATATTGCATTTGTAGGTTGATTGCATTTAACCCCATAGGACCCTAGT
>JAADXX010000256.1:0-34640 GCA_023338025.1 Phytopythium oedochilum | reverse complement strand
CACGCTCTGACCCAACGAGTACCTGCAACTCGCCGGGGAAGCACTCACTTCTACCAATATAGTCCAGGTATAAAACCCTAGACACCGGCTAGACCGGAAATCACGCCGGTGATACTGGATTTCCTCTGTGCACGGCGGGGCTTCTCTCCCGTCCCGCACGATACGTAGTATACCGAGGAATGTATACCAGTGAAAATATAACACGGTGGATCACGCCCGCGCAATCACGAGTCCCCACCGGTAGGATGCAGTCACTTACCGACGCAGAGGGTCCGCGCTCTTCCAGCGGCGAGACCCGTCACGCGTGGCTTGTTCTGCTTCCGAAGTTCCCGAGGCCATTTGTTGGTTTTAAGGAAAAAGCTTAAGTGTATTGAAAAGAAAAGAAAAAGGAAAAGCACATGCAAAGGCCTGCTACACGAGGGCTGCCCCCTTGGGCGCGCCCCTGGCCTCGAGCCAGTTGTCGCTACATCGGTCGTCACCTCGTGGCCGCCGCGCTTCTACTCCCGAACTGGCTCCCTGCTGATTCGGGATGAAACCCGGGATCAGGGATCCGGGATGAAACCCGGGATGACAGACCCGGGATGACAGTGCTGGAACGACTGCCACACCATCTGGGATGATCCCGGGAACCTTGACCTGGGACCAGCGCTCTGAACCCCCGGGATCCGGGATTTCGGCCCGGGTCTGGCGGTGACCTGGGGAGACGACTGAGTCCCCGAGACCCGGGATGCCCCGGGCTCTCTGCGTGGCTGCGCCCCTCCCCTCAGACGTGGTTGCCGCGAGGCTCCGGCGCCCTGTGCTTCGTCACTCGGCTCCTTGCTCGGTCGCCTCGGCGTGCGCCCCCGGCTGGGTCACGCGCGGCTCTGAATTCTCAGGTCGAACACCAAAGGGTGCAATCCCTGCTGGGCCTGGGGACTCTGTGACCCCGCCCTCTCGGCTCCACCTCGCCCGTGCTCGGCTTGGGGCCTCCCGGAGCGCCGCTGCACCTCGACTTGCACTTGAGCTTGGCAGGGCTCCATGCTGAACAGCTGATGGTCTGCCGGGGTCCAAGGCCCGCGTCGGCCACTGGGGACGATCTGGATCAGGACCAGATCTGGGAAATCTGAGACACGGGACTCCTTCACATTTTCGAAGTTGCTTCATCACAACCGCCCCGTTCCTTATGCTGAAGGGTCGCCCTTCCAAGGTGCCCACGACCCACGCCGAGAATGTGGCGCTGCGCCATGGCTTCGGCAAGCAGCTGTGGAAGGAGATCAAGAGCCTCCAGGAGCAGCATGGCGTGCAAATCTACGTCAACAGTACAGGCTGGTGGAATGCCTCGCTGACCATTACCTGGCTCAACTATCATTTCGGTGGGCGGCAGCACCCTAAGCTCCCTGTCCTCCTACTGCTCGATGACTTCTCGGCCCACTGGACTGATGAGGTGCGAGCCCACGCTCGCAGCCTCAATGCCCACTTGCTGGACGTGCCTGCTGGACACACAGGCGTCTGCCAGCCGACAGACATCGCTTGGAACCGCCCACTGAAGCAGCACCTGCGCCAGCGCTGGGTCAGCTTGCTGACCGAAAAGCTAGCGACCCAACCAAGCGGTAGCAGGGTCAAAGCGCCGCTCAGAAAGGACGTGATTGGCTGGGCCGCGAGTACGTGGGACGAGCTCTCTGACACTACCATTTCGAATGGATTCAATGACATTCTTGCCGATCCGCCAGTCGAGCCGACGGTCGAGGCTGCCTCGAATGCACTGGCTGAGAAACTAGAAAGCTTGCAGCTTCTTGATACTGACGTTGGTGAGGTCAATGATGATCAAGACGTCGTAGACATAATGTTCGGGGCTAAGGGGGTTGAGGTGATGGTTTAATGCAAGTGCAGGACTTTGTTGGATTCGTTCCTCGCGTTGGGAGGGTTCTCAGGGTAAACCCCTTCTTGAATCTAACGGCAGCATTGCCGAGTGCTAATTCGGTGATTTTTAGTCGAGTGTCTGATATACCATATGTTTTCCATATGAATGGTGAATTATTGGTTTTGAGGGATCCCAAGTCCCAATCCAAAAGCCTGTCGGATACTACACAGGTTTTACGGTACTATCCTTGTGATGGGTCCACACGGGTGGACGTGAGAACCTCACGTGAAAAGGAGAAAGCCGATTGGTAGAAAGTGGCGACTTTCTACCAATAAAAGAGAAAAGCGTGCGCGGACCACTCACTAGCAGGATGTCCGAAAATAAACAAGGATAGTGTACCCTTAAGCTAGGAACTGACCAAATACAGTGTGTCTACACTATATACGCCGATACATCATATCGCATACCGAACATTCGGTACGGTACCGTGTTTTTGCTCCGTTCCAAAACCCTGGTCCGGTTTCGTAATTCGGTCATATTTGCGTCTACTCTGGTGAAAAAGGCATGCAAAAGTTACATAAAATAACCAGAAGGAAATAACCATTCTTTTGCGCTTATTCCAAGCTAATATCACCAAGAGGTGACCCCACAACGCCAAGGCAAAAAAAGCACGAATAAAAGCATCAAGAAATTGTCGAAGACAAACCTCGAAATAATTTGCCGGGTTCTATTTAAGGTTTTCAGCCATATTACATTTCTCGCTGTTTGCGCAGAATTGACGGGATTGTGGCCACTTTAATGTGATGTCTTGGTCTTCCCACTAGCAATTTCGCCCGCTTAGGCCAAGAACGCCCCCTCCACAGCACAACAAGACCTCCATGGCCAACCTTACCGACAGTAAAAGACGCGTCATCGTGAACGGCATTTTCTCCCGTATGATGGACGGCAAGATGCGGCATGGAACCTACTCTGAGGTTGTGCGCATGCATGGCTGCCATGCGCATACTGTCAGGCGTATTAGGGACCGACACTAGTCTAACGTGGCGCTGGGCATCGTGGACGGCGCCCTGGAGAGCAGGATCAAGGGCAACAGCGGGCGCGAGCAGCACGACCGCGAAGAACTAGAGGCCAAGGTAGCGGCCATTCCCGTTCAGGAATAGACACGAGTGGTATCCACGGCTGCCCGCGTGGGTGTCTCGCCGTGACTGGTGTGGTCGAAGGTATCCGAGGGACAGCTAATGCGCCGGTCGGAGCGCATCAAACCGATGCTCAGCGCGCAGCAGATGGAGACGCGCGAAAGGCACGTGCACTTTCGCATCGACGATGAGACGTATCAGTTCGACACGATGATGGACGTGGTCGACATCGACGAGAAGTGGTTCAACGCGAACGTGGACAAGCGAACGTACCTGCTGCTTCCAGACGAAGAGCCGCCACGACGACACCGCAACAGCAAGCACGAAATCCTGTAGACCATGTCCGTAGCTGCCGTGGCTCGCCCAATCGAAATCCTCTGCCTTCTTATATTTGATCATAGTTGGAACATTGCGACAACTATTATTATGTTATATGTACAATAGGTATGACCACCATCGCAAGACAATGTTCGACAGCAAGCTGGACATATGGCCTCTTGTTGATGAGTACACCGCCCGCCACAACAGCGTAAACCGGCCCCGAGGGACGGGGCTATCGTAAAACATTCCGTCCATCAATAGGGACGTGCTGAAGGAGTTCTTTCTGAAGGCCATCATCCCACCCATCAAGAGCAAGTGACTGAAGGCCGACCGGTGCCAAGTCATTTTTATCCATCAGGATAATGCGAAGCCGCACGTCCCTGGCGTTGGCAACTTGACGAAGCGCAATAGTGTGGGCCACAATATTGCGGGCGCGGCGCCTTGATCAGTCGCGTGCGGACGGCCTCCGGCACAAAGAAACACCTCGATCAGCCCTGACGAGGTCCAAGCGTCCACGCCAAGCTGGCGCACATACAGTTCCAGTGCTAGGAAGTCGTATTGACCGTCCGGAGCTGCGCGGATCGACAGTGGGAGCCCGCGCCCACGACAAACCCGCTAGAAGGTTAGGAGTGGATCTTTGTTTTGGGCAAATTTGTACTCATCTACCACGCCCAGGTCGTTCGCAAGATCGGAGCACTCGCGCAGCAACCAGACGCGAGGCTCCCAGGTCGGCTGACCGCGACGAGACGGGTTGTTGAGAAGCACCCAAACAACTCGATACTCGTCAGCGCCAAGGCTGCCCCGCCGGTCGACTATGGACCACACCGCCCAACGCTGGCTCGGGTCAAGGGTTTTCGGGTCAACTGGAGCCGTCTTGCGAGGCGCGCAACCTCCGGGCGGCCTCGATGCCGTCGGCCTCGTCCTGGCCATGGCAAACCGATTGTCGGTCCTGCAAGCAGACTGCGTTCGGAGTCGAAGCGCACGCCCCAGCGAAGCGATGAGCGCGCTAGAAGCACCCAGACACGCAAGAAAACACAGGTGCAGATGATGAGCTGGATTTGGTTGTGCTCATGCTTTTCGTGCGTCGCAGCGTCACTGCAGCCTCCGCGCCGCACGACCAGAACGCGTTCGATCGAAGTCGTCGCGAGCGTTTTACGTCATATGGTGTGACATTCTCTCTATTCTTAGAGGGGTGGGTGTAGTCAGAATCCAGTTAGAGTGGGATTGCGTATGTTATTAAATTAGGAATAGGATTAAAAACCTTCAAGCTCTTTTCCTCCTCCAATTATTCCTACTCTGGTGACCAGATACACTCACTGTCGTTTCACTAATTAACAATAGCAAGGGTGAGGAGAGGAGGGATGAGACCATGGGAGCGGTATGCGAGAAAATGGAGAAAAAGATCGGTTGTAGCTGCTGGATAATGCATATTTCGCTTGTACTTATGGAGGTAGAGGAAGTCGCCAGTGCTAGAGAGAAAACTTGAATTTGAATGTGAGAGATAGCTAAAAAAAGGCATTATGACATAGAGGCATAGGGGGAAGTAAAGTTGAGCTTAGGATTTTTTTAGAAGAGTGGTATTTGATAGTGAGGTAAATTAATCTTTATTTATCCAAAATAACTTGGTGCGATTCCGAACCCGCACCATTATTCACAATAAAAAAAATTGGTTGTTGTACCAATTCCATCGGACTCCCAATCGATTTCTAACTAAGAGCCGAATATAGGCAGAGCGAAGCTGATGTCGCTACTCGCGGGATCGTCATTGTCCTCCGACTTGCCCTGTTCACTGTCGTTGTCTCCGCTCGCCGCACAGCCTTCAGCGTTCTCGCCGTAGTCGCTGTTCGAGGTGACGTCGCAGTCATCATCGGAATCCAACTGATCCACAAAATCGGAAACAGGTTGGTATGGGTAGGGATCGGAACCGTTGGAGTCATCACTGTCGGGCTCTTCGCTATTCAAATTGAGCTTAGGGTTGATGCCGCAGAGGGTAGCGCGCTGTAAATCGTCGATGACGTGCTCGCATTGGTCAAATTTCGCGTACAGCTACGCAAGATGGCGGATCAAGTAGGTGTTCTCACGCCTCAACCGCTTGTTCTGGATGGCAGGAAATATGAGGGACGCAAAGCGTTTCATGGCAATTTGGGGAATGCCAAAAACGTCAAAGCGAGCGCCAGCCTCTGCGTTCCGCATGTCGTGCAGTAAAATAAATGTATTTTTTATCGAGCATGTGTAATTCGCAGCGCCAATTCCGATTGATCTATAAATTATCGCCTATCATTTGTAGAATGCAAGGACATATATTGCGCCGTGCATTATGTTCGAGATGCTCATATCGTATGTTAACTGTCATAACCGACTCCAAGGTTATCGCCTGAGGATGAATAGTCATAACCGCCAAGGTTACGTGTGGCAAAGCGGTCAAGCAGAAATATCCTACCAAGTGAAGGAAGGGACCAGACGTGGTACATTGTACCAAGTCCCAGGTTACGGTGTAACCGTACCAAGGATGCATTGCAAGATCGGGTGTACGATCAGGGTAGCTCGTCCACGCGTCAAGTGCCAGAGATCGAAGCCGAGGATAATCCTCGCAACGATCGAGAACCGCCACCACGATCGACGATGCCCACAACGATCGATGATCGTCGTGATCAACCGCTTGCTACAATCGTCAACTCTGTCGTTATCGGGAAAAGCCGATCACGACTCTTGAGCCCCGTGGCCCTACCACGATCATCAACCCCATTGGTGCTGATGATCGTCGTTACGATCAACGAGTCCACTACGATCGACGACCCAATCACCATCGACGATCATGCTGCCGACACCATTTCTTGCGGACACAGTTATGTACACGATTGACGATTGACGATTGACACTCAAGATCGACGATCGACGCCCACGATCGATGATCGTCAGCAACGATCGATAATTGACGATCGTCAGCAACGATCGATAATCATCAGCGGCGATCTACGGCGGGTCATGAGTGGTCGTCACATCGTGCGAAGGAGCCAGTTTGGGCGAGCTGCGACAGGTAAAGGTCGAGTAGGTGCATTTGAGTGACTGACAGAGTAGGAGTAAGTGGGTGGCTAGGAAGGTCTCAGTCGTGAATTTACCTCGAAGTACTCAAGTCTTCACCTTCTTTAATTCTTCTCTTCGCTTCTCATCCAAGTCTCGCGCTCAAGGGAAGCGCTAAGGTGTCATCAAAGGTTTTGGTTCTACTATTGGCTACCGTCCTAAGCTATATTTGCAGGGACGATCATCCAAGTGATCATCAAGTCGTACACATCATCGGCCGCAGTGTGACGTGTTTCCACGCTGCGCCACCCACACTTAGCTCTTCTACGACTACGCATCCATCACTACCGGCGAGATCGTGACCAGGTGTCCACCACATCGGCGGGTACACAACGTGACTGTATTTATCTACCGGGGTAACCCCTCCGTCAGCCGATCGCGGGTGCATGTGTGAGTGGCGATTTGGGATTTTCCTGAAGCGCGCAAACCACAGTTTTGTCAGTGATGCCTCTGATTCCGACAGCTATTTTGATATTGACTGCGATTCGTCCACTGCGCGAACCGCGCTCGAGAGGTAAAAAACAGACCGAGGACGCCAACGTCGGATTGTATGACAGCGAAGAGGCCGCTTTGAGTGGTCGTGATGGACACGAAGGCTGTGTTTACATGTTTGGTGAGTGTAAATGCTTTGGCAAATATATACCGGGAATCGTATCGGAAGCGGGCAATGATCGGCTCATAAGAGTTCGATTCGTTTGCTGAAATACTTGCTTGTTCTGCTGCCAAAATGTGCACGACGCTTTACCAGTTTTTTGGCGGCGATACCATCTTAAAACATGATTTCATCCACTTCCAGCATCACTTCGCAGACTCGGACGGTACTCCATCCACTTCACTTGGTCTGATCATGACATCTCGAGCTCTATTCAGCGCGATCAAATCGGCTATTCACCACCAAGGTAGTCACCAGACACTGCCAACCGATGGAGCGTACAAACTGCACTTTGGTAATTGGAAGCTGGCCGATTGTGGAACGGTCACTGTCGTATAGGTGGATGGAATCTACGAGCAGCGATTCATTCCTTGTGCCTACACGTTTTTGCGCTCTGAGTGCGAATTCGCATACACTCAACTGTTCTAGTCGCTACTGTGCGACGCGCTGCTTCGACGAAATAAAATCGTGTGCATTCGCTGGGGACGAGCAGGACGCCAGCTATTGCAAGACCGCAGCATTCTTCGGTGCCGCTTTGTGTACGACGAGTGCAAGGAGCAACACACGCGCTTCGAGGGCGACAACGGTAGTGATAGTTGGTTGGGATGGTTTGTAGAGTGATTGTGGTAGAGCTCACATGATAGAATGAATGCCGACGCAACATGTACAAGCAAAAGTCGAAATTGGATGTTTCCAAACGTAAAGTAATAAAAAACGTCAAAATGCTTAGAAAATATTGGGTGTTGATTCGCGTAAATATTGCTTACCGCACAAAATAAATGACAACGACGAAAATACGAACACGGCTCTCTATTTAGAGCCTCGCCACTCTGATTCCTGGCACGCCACGCAAGCCGCGGCAATGAGCGCGCCGCTGCGCGGTGCCGACGAGCTCGACGACTTCGGCTCCTTCACGGCGGCCGAGCGGCTGTCCGACCCGTACGCGGACGTCTATGGGCTACCGGCGGATCAGCCGGGTGACGCGCCGGCCGCACCGCCCGCGCCACTGCTAGCCTTCTCCCCGGCGCTCGGACCCGTGTCCCCAAGCAGCCTCGCAGACCCGTTCGCCGATATCCTGGCGCCCTCCGCCCCCGACGCCGCCGCTCCGAATGGCGCTGCTCTGCTGAGCTTCTCCCCTCTGGCGCTTGGCGGCAGTGACAAGGCGGTCACGCCCGCGACGGACCTGCTGTCGCCCGGCGGTGGCGATCCTGTGGCGACTGCTACGCCGTCCGCGTCTGGGCTCCTGCTGCCGCCCCCGCGGTCGTCAGCCTCGCCGGCCTTCTTTTCGGCGGAAGCCGCTGCGGCGGGCAAGTCGGCGGTCGACGACCTGCTGTCGTTCTCGCCCCTGGCTGCTGACGCGGGATCGGCGCCGTTCGCGGACGTCTTCGGGTCTATCGCCAGCACTGGCGCCTCCGGGTCGTTTGATGCCGGCAGCGACGGGCTGATGACCATGGTGACGGCCGTGGACTCGGAGTCCCGCACCACCAACTCGTTCAGCGTCGCGGCGCCCGTGTCCGCGTTCGACTTGTCCACGCTGTCGGACGCGCTCGCGCATGTCCCGGCGTCGGCGCCGGCGTCGCTCCACGGGTCGTTCGCGCTCGACGCGTCCTCCTTTGCAGTGTCGACGACCGTTCCAGATGACGAGAGTGATGACTGGACGGACTTTGTGGCCGCGGACGATGCCGCCAATGAGGGATCCTCGGTGGAGATTGGCAAGCACGGTCAGAAACAGCCAGCGATGGTCTGGGAGTCAGCTGACGACGCATCCGGTGCATTCGGCGCGTTGGGAAATGGAAGCATGCTGGTTTCGTCGCTTTCACGGGAAGAAAACGCTCTGGACGCGTCGTCATCTTCCTTTGGCGGATTCGAGCTGCCGTCTCCGCAGTCGCTCGGGATCGAAGGCGCGGCCAGCGCCTCTGCTGAGCTCAAGCCCGAAATGTACTTCTTCTCGCAAGGTTCGAGTGAAGCAACGGGCGTTGGGACGCACATGGCAGAGCAGGGAGACAACGACAACGACGGCATCACTCGCAACGACTCTGAGGACGAAGCTCCAACAACCAGTTCGCTTGTTGATGCTGAACATGCGACCGCTGCCAGTACCATTGCTGTCGAAACCAACGATGCCACCAAGGAAGAGGCCGATCTATGGGGACCACTCTCTCCGCCGTCGAGCTCGCATGCTCTTGCAGATATCGAAGTTGAGACCCCGGCAGTGGCTGGGAGTAGCAGCAGCTCTGCCAGTCAGGACACGATTGACGTATCGGCGTTGGACCCATTCAGCTCTGCAGGCTCTTCGACGAACGCCCCGATGTCCAACGACTTCAGCGGTGGCTACTACGACCTCCTGGCTGGTATGAGCTTGGATTCCAGTGCACCCATCGAGTTTGCGCCAATTGAGTTCACGTCGGCTGTCCCCAGTGACGAGGATGCATTCGGTGACTTTGCAGCCGGACCTGTGCTCTCCTCAAGCGATCCCTTCGACGAGGATGCGGACGTTGCCAGCGACTTTGTGCCAGTGTCATCGTTGACCCCGTCGAGCTCGGTGGACAATAGCGCAGGCGATGTGCCTCAGCAATCAGCGACATCGGTGTTCGATGACGATGTGGCTCATGCTTCTGTCATGACCAGCGTCCATGAGGAGTCGAACAGCGATCTCGCGAGTTCTTTCTCTGGAATCGTCACTGAAACGGTCGATTCCGTTGGCAGTGTCAATGGGCATTCGAGTGATACGGCTGAAAGAGGTGACTTTGAGAGCGATGACCCGTTCGGCACCGTTGCACAAGAACCGACACCTCCTGAGGATATCATTGAAGCTCCGGTGGCGATCGCCAGTCCCGACAACTTTGAGCAGAGCTTCGCCGAGACTGCTGACGCACTAGGTGTTGAGTCGCGTGCTCCGGACGACGACTTCGGTGGCATTGCTCACTCTTTGGAGGTCTCCACGACTGAGAGCATACATGCTGTGGAAGGAGATGCCGAGTTCGATGACTTTGCAGGCCCATCAAGCTTTTCGGTCAGCGTCAACCTCACTACAAGCACTGACGATGATGCGTTCGGCACATTTGCCCAATCTACGGTCTTCTCGAGCGACGCGGACGCGAACGGAGATGGTGGCGATGATTTCGGTGACTTTGCGCACAGCCCCGCCTTCTCAAGCAGTGCTACTGCCAACAACGGCCGCAATGGCGACGATTTCGGTGATTTTGTGCACAGTCCCGCCTTCTCAAGTAACACTCCTGTCAACGATGGCGGCGATGACGACGGTTTTGGCGACTTTGCGCATAGCACCACCTTCACGGGCAGTGCTACCGCCAACGATGAAGATGATGATGACGGCTTTGGTGACTTTGCGCAGAGCACTGCGCCATCTGCTGACGCGGACGACGACTTCGGCGATTTTGCGCAGAGTTCGGGCTTTGGCGACGGCGGCGACAACGACTTTGGCGACTTTTCCGCAAGCCCAGCTCCTGCCGCATCATCGAGTGCCGATGACGATGGTTTCGGAGATTTCTCGAGTCCGCTCGTTTCTGTCGAGGCGTCTTCGGGTAAAACGATGGCTGTGGGCTCCTTCGCCACTGACGAGGACCTCGGAGCGTTTTTCCGTGGCGCGTTCGCTGATGTGTCGGTGTCCGTGACGATTGCTGCGTCGACTGGTGATGCGGGCGAGAAGTTCACCTCAAGCTACATGGTCGACAGCGTGTCGACCCCGATGACCGCTGGTTTTGTGGCCGACATTGTGAACGCCGCGGTGAAGTCGTACGTTGCGACCGCCTCTGCCGACCAGGAGAGCAAGCGTGACAGCGATGAATCCAGTAGCAGCAACAAGCTCGGGGACGATACGTACGTCAAGTACGTGCTGACGGAGAAGATCCAGGAGGCGTCGCTGCAGAATGGCATCTTCCCACACGGGTCGGACGCACACCAGTCGTACTTGTCGATTGCTGCGACGGAGAGCCCCGCCGAGATGCGCGCGGCGCTCCAGCGTCTGCAGGACGAACTCTTCCACAAGTCGGTGAACGACGCCATGATGCGCATCGCGCGGCAAGCGGCTCTGTCGGCGAAAGCCAAGATCGCCGAGCAGGCGGCACAGCAGCAGGCGAATGCCAAGGGCTCTTCACTGCTCGCAACGACTCGTCAGCTCCTGCTGTCACGGAACAGTGGCGCATCCGGTAGTGGTTCCAGCGGGAGCGGGGGCCACGACAAGGACCGAAGCGCCGCGGCTGGTGGCGGGTCGCTCGGCGTGCTCACGCCGACCGGGGCGTCGGTGCACAAGCACTCGCGCTTCTCGTTCGGACACGAGGATGCGTCGGCGTCTTCAAGCGCAGCCGGGGGTGGAGACGGGAAGAGCGACATGCCAAAGCGGAGGCACAGCGGCAGCAGCGAGGCCGACGTTGCGCGAGGCAGTGGTGCGTCAACTGGGGCGGCTCGGACGAACAGCTTTGGCGGGGCCAGTAGCAATGGCGGGGCGATCGCCACGGCCGGCGCAAGCAGCAATGGCAGCCTCATGAAGAAGTTCCAGGATCGCTTTTCGTCCTTCTCGAGCTCGCGCCAACACAAGACTCGGGTCGTAAGTCTGCGGCGCATGGGTCAGTCGGGCGAGGATGTACGCGCGATGGAGATTAACATGGACTCGATCAGCGGAGGGCTCGACGAGGTCAAGTGGAAGTGCGCGCGCTTCCTGTACGACGTGGAGGAGGTCGCCCACGTCGCGCCGGCACAGATTCGCATCTTGTCGTACCCGGGCAATCAGGTGCTGTCGAGCAAGTCGGACCGCAGCGCGCTCGTCAAGTTCCTCAAGCCCGGCGCCGTCTGGACCATCGACATTGGCGCTAGCAACAATGACATGCTGAACGAGTGGTAAGCACTGCCGGGATGAGCGGCGGTATCGCGGGCGACTTAAGTGAGAGAAATCTGTTTGCCATCACTTTCCGTACACACACATTGAACGTACGAGGTTGGTGAGGCGATTTATGACTGGCGGGGCGGGGAGATCGCGTCACAGAGCCGCTCAATTTCTGCCGCTGTCTTGGCGATCTGCTCTGACGTGGTGGCACCTTTGCCTTTGGTCGTTTGGTGCTGCTTCACGCTTCCGGAGCGGGCGAGGCGCTTGAGGAGTCTCCCGAACTTCGGGTTGGCAGCAAACCAGCGCGAGGCGACGCTGCTGTTGTTGCTCTGGGATCGCAGACAGTTCTTGAGTGTGAGCAGGACGCGCAGAGTGACTGCGCTGCTCGTCGCGTCCGGTCGGTTGAGGCACAGTAGGAAGGATCTGCATCATTAAAGTGTTAGTTGGATTGAGCCGTTGACGCACGGCAAAAGACTAGCGGACCTGCTCACGACGCTTTTAGAGCCGCGGTCATCCTCGGCGGCAAACAGCACTTCGTTGAGCTTTTCAGCGAAAAGCTGCAGCGCACAACAACCCACATGTAACGTCAGAGATAGAACGGCGTCCTTGTCGCACTGGTTGTTGCGTACCTGCGACAAGAAGATGAGGCAGCGCGAGGCCAAATCTGCAACCGCAGTCTCGTGGTCACGTGTAACTGTGCGCTGGCGAGGTGCTGCTCCGTCGACGCCGGCATCAGTTGTATCGCTCTTTGGTGGGGAGGCGCGGTCGTCGAGGACAGCGCACAGCTGAGCGACGAGCGGGCCACACTCTCGCAAAGTGTCGAACTGACTAGGAGGTGGGGTCAACACGCTACTCCCAGCCTTCCGCACCTCCTCGTACCGGTTGTGCAGGAGTTGCAGCAAGATTTCCAACAAGTCCATCAGGCATCCACCCAACGCCTCGTCTGTGGCAAACCGTAGCGCACTCAGCAGGTACTTCGCGATGCCTGCGTCGTACAATTGCTGGTCAGCGCCTTGCTTGCCTCGCAGCAGCACCATCTTGACCATCTTCGTTGCACTGGACGGAAGAGAGTGATAGTTGCGCCGCGTTGGCGTGTCCAAGAGCTGCACGATCGCTGGAACAAGCAGTTGTGCGTCCGCACTTGCCAGTAGAGACTCTTCCTTGGACAGCAGACCAAACAACAGCTCGACCACAAACCGCCACACGTTCTCGTTGTGACCATGGTCGTTCATCAAGAGGCTGCAGAGTCGTGGAAACAGACACTTTCGCACAAATGTTTCGCGGTACTTTGAGATCTGGGGCTCAGTCTCGTTGTCGTCGAACTGGAGGAGGACAAGGTAAATAATGCGGATGCTGGTGACCGAGAGCTCGGCTGAGTTATCGGTCGAGATACTTCCTGCGTCCCGAGCGATGAGATCAGTAAGCGCCGGCAACAGGTTCAAATAGAGGATTTCGGACTCGACCGTCACGATCTCCCGCGCGTCGGTGGTTGCACACTGGAAGAGCCGAAGTAGAATGTGACCTAGGCTCACCCCAACAGTCGTTTTGTCGGCGTCTTCGTCGATGCTCTCGTTCGAAAACTCTGCAAGCATCTTGGTCACGAGCCGCAAGAAAAAGGTGTAGTGTTTGTTGGCATTTGCAACGAAGTAGTGAACGAGCTGGAGACGGCACGCCGGACTCCGCAGCAGCGAGTGAAGAAGGTTGAATGACGTGGCCTCGATAGTGATGCGACCAGTGCCGCTCTCACTCACTCGCGCGTTAGCGGAGATACACTCCGCTCCAAGCTTCAATGCCCTGTGAATCGACATCTTGACAAGATTCATCAAGCACTGCAGTAGGTGCACATCGGAGGGCGAGAGGCCGTCGACTGCTTGGATGTCATTGGGCGACCGTAGAGCTGGGCGAATTTCTGGCGAGCTGTTCGTGCTGCTGCTACTTGCAGTCGTTGTGGCAATACTATTGGACAGAGTAGCTGATTCCCGTCGATGCTGGTCATTTCGCACAATGGTTGCCAATGGAGCAAAGCTCTGCTCCACAACTCGCATCACTTGGGCTTGAAGGCACCGGTCAATAAATGTCCGGCTTGATTGGATGCCGAGGTACAGCAAGATCACCACCTTGGCTTGTAGTAGTGTTGAAGACCCTTCGTCCGACTTATCGTTGTCTCCGACTGCCGCTTCGAACGGCCGATCACGCTTGGACTGATTTCGTCGGCATCCGTTGAATCTTGCGTTTGCTTCGAAGACAGTGATCACCTCCGGGAACGTCACTACTCGTTCCAAGAAGTCGCTGCGTGCCATCTCGATTGCCTCCCACACGGTATCGCGACATCCGTCCAGCTTCAGCTCAAGAAACACATTGAGAACATTGAGCGATGCGAGCGATAAGTCTGGCTGGTCAGCAGTCACTCCGGATCGAAACCCGTGCCATAACGCACGAATCGTACTCCGCTTGGCTAACAGTAGCAGCACCGAGCACTTCTGCGCCGACATGCTCTTGCTTTTCGCCGCCGGCGAGCGAAGGTGCTGCAGTACTAGTGCCACGGCTTGCGTGGCTGTAGCCCACACGCCAAGAACGTATGATTTCTCTGGACGCTTGCCATGGATGTCCGAGTATTCCACGATACTTCGCGTCAGTATCGCTATGGTTTGCTCGTTCGAAAGCTTCGCTAATAGTGATTCATCGTGGCAGCTTGAGAGTGCGTTGCACAAAGTTCGGGCTGCGTAATGCCGCACGACTAGGTCGTCATCGCGTAGTGCAGAGATGAGTCGGTCCCATGATGAAGTTGCCACCTGCCATTCCTTCCGAGTCGACATGTAGACCAGCACTACTCCCAGGGTTGAGATCGCTAGTCGACGTGGATCCAATCCATTCCCACTCGAGTCTTCTCGCGGATTCGACGTTATCGACGATGGTTGCTCTGCGATGACAGCCAGGGCTTGGAGTAAAGACTGCATTTGGTCCGTAGACGCCGGAGCGAAAAAGGCAGCGAACCGGAATAGGACCCCCACGATCAAGCATGTCATGCCTACCAGCACTGGAGGTCGTTGCGGAGATCTGGAGGGATCGCCCGCGAGCATCTTCGTCAGCAAAGCTAAGATCGAGCTGTTGATGATTACGTTCGCCAGCTTGGGGTGGCAGCAATACGTGAACAACTGCGCCATAAGCGCCGCCGTTTCGTCAGTATCCATGTCGGAACTCTTGAGATTGATGTAAATCTCCATGAGATGCCGCTCCAGCGTTTCCGTGTTGCTCGACAATAATTGGTCGGTCGTCATGGCCGTGAACGGGAGTAATTCTTGGTTATTGGAGGGCAGGATCAGGAGCTCGATCTTGTCGTTCCACACAATTGGCTTGGTACAGAAATCTCCTGGGGTAAACAAAAGCGTCGATAGCTTACGTAGGCCACTCCCTGGCTTTCCGTCTCGATTGAAAGCTGTCTCCAGTAGTCTTGTTCGACCTGGGGATCGCCTTTCCGTCGCCACCGCAGGGGCCGTCGAAGGCAACTTCGCGCGCTCTGTGACGTCCGCGTTGTTGCTTTGTTCATCATACCCTCTTGAGGCTGCTAGGTTGTTTTCGACCGTCTCACTATCGGGACTGCGCTTCTGTGACGAGATCTTTGTACCGTTTGCTCGAGAATTGTCGTGCTGCTCGTCGGTTGGCTTCACTGGTAGAACAGGCGCGGATACAGGACGGTCGAATTTTGCAGCGGGGTTCTTTCTTTTGCTCTCGGTCTCATCCAAGGATGGGACGTTGTGCAGGCGAAGTGGGGAGTTGCTTTCGTTGTTGTTGCTTCGTGGGCTCCCGTCTTCGATCTCTGAGACGCTTCCTGGCGCGTCTTGCTTCGACTCCGATGTAAAATTCCTTGATTCAATCACAGCGGCATCAGCACAGTGCCTGGACTTTTGAACTTCGGGTACTCTGGAGCATTTTCATAAAGTCAGCAGAAGATACGCCAAACAGCTCCAACACATAGATATACGTCGAACCTGATGGAGCTTGGCGACCCTGCGGCAAACAGTTCTTGCTCTGGCATCTCGACTTTGTCCAATGCAAAGCAGCCATGCCAGAACGGATGCTGGAGGAGTTGATCCCTGACGACAACATGCGGAGTGTAAGCTTCTTCTACTACTAGTGCAAACAGCAATGAAGACACGTCATCACCTACCACGATATGCGCTGATACGGGTTCTTGTGAAGAAGACGCTCCAGCAAATCCCAGAACGAACTCGACATCGGGCAGTCGCTCCCATCGTGCGGTAGCTCTGGTGCCTCCGTTTGGATCTGACGGCAGCAGGAAATATGAAAGACTTCTTAGTATCAAGTAGCAATGACACTCTCCCCAGACTCGAGGTTGGCCTTACCTTGCGAGCAAGCTCGGAGAAAACTGTGTGGGTAAACGCTTGCTTTCCCGTAGCCATTTCAAACAGCACACATCCCTGAACAATCAGCGCAAAGTGCAGGAGTGTCGAAGTGTCAGTTCTGCCAGCCATGCTGGCTCTACCACCGTCTATATGCTTACCAGAGCCCAAAAGTCGGACGCGAAGCTGTGGATGGCTTGTTGTTGGAACAGTTCCGGGGCCATGTAGTTTGGGGAACCAGGCGCTAGCTGTCGGGAGTTGTGGCACATTTGCAGGCGAACTATTACAGAGGTATTCTTGAAAGCTTATGTGAGAGTGAAAGTACGTACTGGCTGATCCGAGCGAGTGTCTTTGGTCGGAATGCGGCGGGCGAGGCCAAAGTCTGCAAGCTGCACATTCAACACGAGAGTAATAGTGTAAGAAGCTTGCTTTACTGCAAGGCGGCCCAAAATCTGAGTAGCCCCACCTTCAGCGAGCCGAACTCGTCCACGAGAATGTTGGCGGGCTTCAGGTCGCAGAACAGCACTCCGTTGCAATGAAGGTACTGCAACCCCGCGACCAGCTGCCTGCCAAACGTCTGTGGGGATCATGGCTCACAAGGATGAATAGACTGGATGGACAGCTAGCTACCTGCAGCCACCGTTTATGACACGTACCTGGACCGCTGCCTCGGGCAGGCGCTTGTCTTGCGTGATGAGGTTGAGCAGGTCACCACCGATGCAGTACTCGAAGATGAGCCAGATGTGGTTCTGGGACTCGTACCAGTTGTAGAACTTGAGCACGAAGGGGCTGTCGAGCTTGTGTAGGAACTGCACCTCGTTCAGGATCTGCGGCAAACGAATCTCATTGCTTCAGTTCGACTTGAGCAGTACGTATCGCCTTGTTCGAGCGCGCGCACCTTCTCCATGCGGCACTTGGCCGTGGACTTGACGGCGACGTACTCGATGCTGCGCTTGCGGCGCGCCTTGTACACGAACGAGTGCGTGCCGCGGCCCACCTCGTCGTAGATGTTGTAGTTCTCCATCGCGCCGGTCTGCAGCCCAGGTCGCACGCAGTACGAGCCACTTGGCGACTGGAAGCGGCGGGCATCAAGGCGGAAGGATCGCCGTGTGGCGTGGACCACATCGAACCGGTGGTTGAAGTGGAAACGGAGCCTCTTTCATCATTCAAAATTAAACAAGCGTATAGCAACTTTTTCAGTTTAGCTATCACTTTGATTTGTGCGGACAACAAAACGAAAGGGGACGACCAAACAGATTCAGTTACCTTCACGCAACATACAAAAGAAAGAAGGTGTGGGAAACCCGTATGGTTCCAATCTATACAATCTCCAAGTGACGGTGTGCGATCTACTACGCTACTACGGTACACCTGCTCCTTGCTTCTTCCCTTCTTTTTCGCTCGCACAAAATCAGCGGAAACCGAGGAAGCACAAGAAAAGACCGCGGCGAGACCAGCAGCATCGAGGTAGGTTGGGGCCACGCGCTCATGTACAAGTGCTAGCTGACGCCTCGGCGCCGTCGGCCGTGGCGCTGTCCTGCGCGGTGCGGCGCTGCGGCCGGCTGCGCGCGAAGCCTGCGGCTCGTGTTGAACACGGAGACTGACGGGACGTGCGATCCTTGTTCGGTCTGACCCACAGGTATTTGCCTGCGAGAAAAGCATGTCGTACGCGTATCTGTTCAAGTACATCATCATCGGCGACACGGGTACGGCGGTCTCAGTCTCTTGGATGCCCTTCGTGTCGCGCTCTGGTTGCAGGATCTTTCTCCACGACTCGGTATGCTGACGGGTTTCGTGCGTGGCTCCTGATTTAGGCGTCGGAAAGTCCTGTTTGCTGCTGCAGTTCACGGACAAGCGGTTTCAGCCCGTGCACGACCTCACGATCGGCGTTGAGTTTGGCGCGCGCATGATCAACATTGAGAACAAGCAGATCAAGCTTCAGATCTGGGACACGGTGCGTGTCCTGACGGTGTGTCGGCTTGGCAAAGTACTCGGCTGACCCTGTCTCCCGTCGCTACTGCAGGCCGGTCAAGAGTCGTTCCGGTCGATCACCCGCTCCTACTACCGCGGCGCGGCGGGGGCGTTGCTCGTGTACGACATCACTCGACGGGAGACGTTCAACCACCTGACGCGGTGGCTGGAGGAGGCGCGGCAGAACTCGAACTCGAACATGGCGATCATGCTGATCGGCAACAAGAGCGACCTCGAGCACCGCCGAGCCGTGAGCTATAAGGAGGGCGAGCAGTTCGCCAAGGAGAACGGCCTCATCTTCCTCGAGACGTCTGCGAAGACGGCTGCCAACGTCGAGGATGTGCGTGGCGCTGGCTGCCATGCGGGCGCACAAATCTGGCTAGGTCCTCACGGTGTGTGTGTGTTTTCGCTGGATGTGGCGCAGGCTTTCGTCAAGACGGCGTCCAAGATCTACACGAACATCCAGTCGGGGGTGTGCGACGTCACAAACGAGGTATGTACCAGCTAAGGCGAGCTGTGTGAATCATCGGTAGTGCAGACACGTGATTGACGATCGGTGTCGCGCTGCAGGCCCACGGAATCAAGGTCGGCATGACCGGCTCGCCGTCGCCCGGTGGCTTCGGCAACTCGAACGCCCCTGCGCGCGGCGGCTGCTGTTAAAGACCGCCTGGAGCTCGCTTGGACAGCGTGCGACTGGAGCGAGCCGCGGTTGGTCTGGCCATCTCAGAAACAAGAACGCGGCATGAGGTTTATGTATGGTACTCTCTTTCGCCTTCGTTTAGCTCTCGTCGAATGCGGATGTCAACGGAAGACAATCTTCTAAATCAGTATAACTGATGATAGTCCGACCTTGCATTGTTTGATACAGAATGAAGACCGTTTTGAATCTGTTTCTGAACTTCAAATCATCCACCCGTAATCCCAAATCGAACGACTGAAGTTATCAGTTTACGGCATATTAAAGCACTGAAATACCATTACCATTTTATAGAAGCATCCCTGTATTTGTTTGTCCGAATGTTGCAGTTGAATGAATGAAAATCATCACCAAAGCCACACAGGAGAAAAGCACGAATGGAGCTCGCGGACGCCTCGGCGGACGTCCTGGAGGCGGTGGCAGCGCTGCTGGACGTCTCGTCACTGATCGCGCTCGAGCAGGTGTGCCGCGCGCTGCGACTGTCCGTGCGCACCCTGGTGCCCGAACGCTGCAAGCGCGAGTGCCTCGGCGCCTATCTATTCCCGACGATCGCGACGTACAGGATGCAGGCTCCCGTGCCGTCGGTACGCGCGCGCGTGCTCGGTGGGGACGTAACGGGGGTGGAGGCTGGTGTAGCTCTAATACGTGCCCGCTCCCTGCTGCTGAGCCTTGATCAGTCGTGGACGCGCCTGTACCTGACGTTCAGTCGGCTCCGCTCGCTGCGCTGGTCGAAGGCCAAGAGCGACGGCGTGTCGACGTCTCTGCGGTCTCTCAAGTCGGATAACCAAGAGTACCTGGTGGACCTTGACGAAGACTTCCTCATACGGTGCGTCTTTGCGGTTAGTGAGCAGTATCATGCGCGCCGGTTGTGCTCTTACCGAGGGCTGCATTTTCTTTTTGACGGTGTCCAGGAGCGGCGGGCACTACTGGTTCAGCGTCTGGCAAACTCGCGTCGCAGACATTGCGCTTGGTCGATCTGTCGACGACGATCGAGAGCGTGAACTTACTGCAGCGCTCGGTAGGCAGGGCGACACCCAATCGGCGCCGTTAGAGTTTCTCCGGTCCCCACGCCAGATCGTGGTCGGGAAGTGGGAGAAGATTCGCGCCGCTGGTCGTGGCCCATGTCCCCGTCGGTACCACTCAATGACGTGCCTGCCGAAGCTGGAATGCCCCAAACGCTTCATGGACATGTCGGATGTGTGGACAGCCAAGAAGCCTGCCGCCTCCACGCAAGACGACAAGAAACCCGGTGCCTCAGCTCAGGACGACGACCCTGACCCTGGCAACAGCATTCGCGTTCGTCGCGTCGTCTTCTTCGGCGGCCACTCGGAAAGTATGCCGTTCGATGCGTTCAACGACCTGCACTTGCTATTTATCTCCGACTCTGCAGACTCCAGGTAGGTGTTTGCTACTCCACTGCTGCATGACGAAGGACTGGCAGTTGATCCTTGTATTTCGTGCTTCTCGGAACTCGCAGCGGCAAGATTCGCGCCGCGTGGGTTGATTCCGTTGTTAGCGGGAGCCCGCCAGCCCCTCGATGTGGCCACACTGCGACGCTCCTGTCTCCAGAGCTGCTGCTTATCGCAGGTGGGAGCAATGGCACGACTCCGATCCCGTTGCTCGAGGTGCACCTGCTTCATATCGATGGCGTCTTAGGTCTGGTCTCGTGTCTTGGAGACTACTGATTAATCTGTGGACATGACATGACTGACGGATTGAATGTGTGTGTGTGTGTGTGTGTGTGCATCTCAGCTTGTCGATGGTCGACTCCGAGCTCCAAGGACACACCGATGGGCAGATCACTACACGATGTGTACAGGTGCGCGGACTTTGGTTTGACTCGCTTTGCTTCTGTACGCTGACGCAGCGCACCTTATGCAGGGTATCGAGAAGCGAGGTGATCATCTATGGCGGACGCCAGGTACGTTGCCCTTTGCGTCGGATGGATGCTTTGTTAGCAACGTGGTCACTCGTTGCTGACCGTCGACTCATTCCGCTGCGCAGATTCGCCAGTCGAACGGCCTCCTCGACGTGCATCGCCTTCGCATTGTCACCAACGAGAACGAGCCTGATCCGTGCGTCGAGTGGTCGCTACCTCGGCTGAAGGGGTCGCTTCCCAGCGGACGCCGAGGGCACAGCACCAACGCCGTCGGCGAGAACCTGCTGCTGTTCGGCGGCCAGGACGAGGCCACCGGCCAGCTCGAAAACGACGTGCGCGTGCTGGACGTGCCGAGTCTGACCTGGCGGCGCGTCGACGTGCCGGGAGACGCCCCGTGCCCTCGCCGAGGGTTCAAGAACCAGTTCTTCGGCACTTCGCTCGTCATTTCGAGCGGCTTCGTGCGCGAGGGCGTGGCTGGCAAGGCCGAGCACCAGCTTCCCGACAGCGACGTGCACGTCTTGTCATTTTTGTAATGGGAACTCCAAAATATACCACATGATTGGTGGAAATGATTTTGAAAATTATCATTGATTGGTAGAAACCCACCATCGCCGTGGGAAATCAGTCGTTTGGTTCGAAAACGGCCCAAAAGCGTCTCGACGAAGACGATGGACGCCAACTCGCGCGATGGCGTCCGTGCTGCCGCTGAGACCAGCGAGGAGCCGACGGAAGCGGCAGTAAGAGCCGCACCTACGTCTCCTCCGCCCGCTGCGCCAGTGGCCGACGCCTGGCAGCCCCCGCCATTCCCGCCTTCGTCATCGGCGGCGATGACCGCGCCGACTGACGCGCTCGCGCTTTACTACGACGCGGACGGCAGCGCCATCGTGGGGAGCGACATGGTCAGCCTCGCGGACGCCGACCTGTCTGTCCACTCGATGGGCTCCGGCATCGGCGCGATGGACATGAGCATGGAGCTGAGCGAGCAGCAGATCCGAGCCTTCCTCGCGCGCAGCGAGCACGAAGTCAACAGCGCGCTAGCGGCCCAGCGCGCGCAGGAGGCGGCGCAGACCGGGGTTTTGGGCGAAGACAGAGCCATCGCGTTGCGGGCACCGAGTGCTTCTAGCACTACTGTCGAATCTGTGGCCCCAGTCGACTCTGAGGCGCCGAGGCATCCGCCCAGCGGCGATAACCCCGGCGCTGATGAACCCGAGAACCCGCAGCCAGTGGTGTACTACGCGAGCCGAGAGGACAAGATCCGCCAAGTGCGCGAGCACCCGATGGTGGCGTCTGTGGCGCCTGATGGGCGGACGGTGGAGTGCAGGTGCGGCCGCAACGTGCGGCTCAACCCGGCGTGGTACATTCTCAAGTTCGAGCAGCACATTGTCAGCCGAAACTGCACCTACCTTCGCGAGAAGCGGCCGAAGCGGCGGAGTGCGTCAAAACCCGCCGCTAAGACAACGACTCCTCCTGATCCAAGTGCCAGCAGTGCCAGTATCGAGGCAACCGTAGGCAGCCGAGACCCTGGCAATCCCCAGGAACAGTCAGCTCAGCTTGCTGGCAGCGGGTCAGGAGCTGCTGCTGGCCTTGGACGTGTGGTGGAGAGTGCAATACAGCCAAGAGTGGGCGACGCGAGCGCGCTCGTCGGTGCTGTAGACGGTTACGGTGCAGCGATGCACTCGGGCGAGGCGAGCGCTGGGCATGACAGCTTTTACGGCGCAGATCGCTACGCTCTCACGTCTCTCCAGAGCATTTTTGCTCGAGATTTTGCAAGTGTGGTGGATGAAACCGCGCTCGAGCTGCCTGCTGAGTCAACACAGCCACAGCCGCCATCCCAGGCAATATCGCCTGCGAGCAAGGCGACGCAGTACAATGCCATGATGCGGCTTCAAAGCAATCCGCATCTCAGCCGAGTCACCCCTGACGGAAGGATAATCGAGTGCAAGTGCTCCCAGCTGGTTGTGCTGAGCGCTCCGTGGGATTTAAAGCGGTTTATTGACCACGCCAAGCACAAGCAGACCCCGCGGAAGCGCGTGGCCACTGGGGAGTCAGCGACCAAAGCGCGCTCTAAGAAGCTCAATGCCGGTGGCAGTGACGCAGGTGGCAGTCGCCGCAAAGCGACCGTGTTAGCGAAGAGCATCAGCTGCGGTATCGCAGTGGAGGCCGCGCTTCGGGTCCGCAGGAAGAGCTTCCCGCGGGACATTCGATGGGACGCGGCTCGCGCAGTTGGCATCCTCCCTTGCCCAGGGCTACGCGACGAGAAGATGAGTGTGTTTGTCTCGTCGTCGGTGCAGCTCACTGGTGGCGGGCGACCACAACACAAGATTGCTCAAGAGTTGTTTCCGCACCTGTTCCCGCCTGGCGAGCGCAGCAAACACTCGTATCAGCTGATGGACGCGGAGAAGCTCATGCTCCACGACGTCATCGAAGGTGAAGCGGTCTGGTTCGTCGACAAGGACGCCAACTCGGTCCGAAGTCTGGACTGCAAGGGCGTCATTGAGTCGAAGAAGGGAGAAACAGTGTGCTCGGGCTGTGCTGCGCTGCGCTCGAACGCTGCGCTGCGCGCGGCGATCGCTTCGAGTGCAAAGAAGGCGAAGACTCCACGGAACCCCCTGAATCGCAAGTTCTACTCTGGGCGGGCGTTCTCACTGCTCGAGTCGGAGTTCGATATGAGCGAAGGGTATGCCAGGATACTGCGAGACCTGTCGCTGGTCCACATCCCAGACAACGGCGGGCCGAACTCGTGGATGGTCGCGGCAGAAATGGGCATTGACGGGCTGTTTGACTCGCATCCAGCCCTCATAGGGCTCATTGAGTCGATGGTGACGCTGAAGGATAAGGAGCGGCGTGGCGTCGGGATGCAGAACATGACGTACAGCACCTATCTGGACGACTTTATGCGCTCTATCGCGGAACTGTCGCCCGAATCGTGTGAGTTTTTCAAGAACCATTTGCTCGGCCGGAAGCAGAAAGCGCTGCTTGGACGGAAGCGGCGACAACCGGCATCAGCGCATCTGCCGGCGGAAGAAGAAGCCACGGACGAGTCGCAGAGCGATGCGCATCGAGACTTGGCCGACATGGCTGCAGGCCAAGAAACGTCTGGGCTAATCTATGATTCAGCGGCGGCGCTGGGCCAGTCGGAAGGGTTTTCCCATCTGCTGGATTCGTCCGGTACGGGAATGATGCCGAATCTGTCGATCGGCGATATCCAGGATGTCGATCTCGCCGCGTTTTCGAGCGTGGCGCATGACGATCGTGGCGCTATGCAGTCTCGCGGAAGCTTTAACGACAGCACCGCTCCGAACACCTCCGAGCAAGCGGCCCCGGCTTCTGAGAGCACGACCGATCTGCAGCCGGCCAACGGAAGCGGCCACCAAAACGTCAGCGCCAGCGGGTGCGAGGAAGGCAGCAGCAGCGATGTCCCTCGGGTTTCAGCGACCGCTGAGGATGCCGACCGCTTCTTGTCCGACTTTGGTACAAGCGACACCAGCGCGCCGTCAGCACCAGCGCCAGCTCTAAAGCCAGGGATTCTTTCGGGACACGTCCCATGCACCGGACTTCGTGAGGACAAGGTCCAGTGCTACGTGTCTGGCGCCGTCCAGATCATCGGCGGCAGCCGGCCGAAGTATGTAATAGCGCGCGAGTTGTTCCCCGACGTGTTCGGCGCGGACGCGCAGGTGAAAATGTCGGAGAAGCTCTCGGAGGAGCAGCGGCTGGTTCTCCAAGACGCGGTCTTCAGCGAGTGTCTATGGCGCGTCGACAAGGTGGGCAACTGTGTGCGCAGTCTGCGCTGCCTGCGCGTGGCCGACGGCCGGAGTAAGGGTGTCTGCCGCGCGTGCCGTGACCTGAAGAGCATCCCGAACTTCCGCAGCGTGCTCAGCCGGTCGAGAGTCCCGAAGAACCTGGAGAACATCAAGTACGTACCGAGCATGTACACGGAGAGCGACCCGCTGCTGCGCAAGCTGTCCAAGAACGCCGCCTTCCGCAGCCTGTACCAGATCGTCAAGAAGAAAGCGGTGGTGGCGGTCGACAAGAAGCGGCTCACGTTCTGGCTGAAGTGCGCCAGGATGGGCGTCTTCGGCCACTTTCGCTCGCACCCTGTGTTCGAGGGGCTCGTCGAGAGCATGGTTGAGATCAAGGACAAGGAGCGGCGCGGCGTGGGCAAGCAAAACATGCAGTACTCCAAGCCACTGGACGACTTTATGGCGGAGCTGTCGACCATCTCGGTCGAGGCGTTCGACCTGTTCGCGCGCAAGTTCTGCGGTCGCACGCTGCGGTCGCAGAAGGTCAAGCGCCGCAAGATCCAGCAGCTAGTCGCGAGCGCGATGGAGGATGCTGTCCCTATGGGTGCGGTCGATGGCGCGGGCGGTCTGACGCACGCGGAGAACGCGGACGCGACTTTCGTCGGCCATTCCGTCGGCGCGATGGGCCCGCACGACGTGCACGACCAACTCATGCAGCCGGACGAACTGCTGGCCGCGAGCCGCGCCATGACGTCGAGCGAGATGGACGAGAACCAGCGGCTGATGGACCGCATGCTGCTGGACGAGGTGCGGCTGTCCGTGACGCAGGAGATGCAACTCGCGGCCGTCATGAGTGCGCAGACGCAACACCGCGACAGCGGCGACGCAGCGCTGGACCCGCGGACGTACTTGGACGCGGACGGCGTGCTCACGTCCGAGATCTAACTGTCGAATGCAAAGCGTACATATTGTGGGCGTCTGGTCGCCAAGACTGCTGTCGCTCCTTTGGCCTACGACAGCGCAGAGATCGATCTGAGCGCGCCGCTTAGAACGGCTTCGAGGGCTCGTTCACAGGCTTCTCCAGGTGCTTGGACAGCAGCCCCATGACCTGCGTGAACTTGATCTCGTCCACGTCGAACACCTGCTTCATGACGGCGTTGGGGCGGATGGTGCGGCCATCGGACGGGTCCTGCAGGTCGTGCTCCTTGACGTACGCCCAGCTGCGGCGGGGAGAACGAGCCGGCGGTTGGCGTTAATCGCGCTAACAACCGGGGCTACAACTGGCGCGGCACTCACAACTCCTTGACGGCGGCGGGTCGCGACAGCGAGGACTTGCCCAGCAGTCCCTGCAGCGGCGCCGACAGCTTGTAGAGCTTGGCCAGGTTGGACATGGCGGGCGAGCGGCAGCCAGGTCTGGTCAGATTGGCGGCGCTTTTCAATGTGTCGTTGAGACCTTGAGCCCTGGCTGAAGGATTCCTTCAGAAGGAATCGCTAGCTAATTTTGACCAATCGTATGTAGATACTTGCCATCTTGTACCCAATCAGACGCGCTAGTGAAGCGCAGAGACACGAGGCACGAGCAAAGTATCCCAGGTGGTCCACACCAGATGCGAATCCGATGCGAATGGGTACACATGCGGCACTGACTGTCACTCGATCGAGGGTCCGCGAAAGAAGGTTCGAGAAAATTCACCCCGTTTTGGCGATCTTTGGATTGTGTGCGCCACTCCACCTTCCAGACTTTCTGGGCTGCGCAGGCCCACGGGTGTACGCGCTGCTGCCTGGCCTCTGTTGGCTCCCATCCTGGCCAAAGAACAAGCCGAGGAGGAGGGCGACCGAGGGCGAGCGACTGATCGCGAGCGAGGCGGCAGGCACCATGGAGCGCAGCGAGGCCATGGCGGAGGAGTACAAGACGCAGGGCAACGAGCTGTACAAGCGCGGCGACTACCAGCGCGCCATCGACAAGTACACGCAGGCGATCGACGCGGCGCCGACGGTCGTGGCGTACTACGGCAACCGCGCGGCCGCGTCCTTCATGCTTGGCAAGTACAAGGAGGTCATCACGGACTGCAACCGCGCGATCGTGTTCGACCCGACGTACTTTAAGGGCTACATCCGCAAGGCCAAGGCGCAGCTCGCGCTGGTACGTGCGTGTGTTTGGCGACTGACGAAATGGCGCGCGCGTCAGGGGAGGGGATAGGAGGGGAAAGGAGCAGCAGGAGGCGCTGACGGCGGCGGTGCTCGCATGCGACAGGGGGACGCGGACGGCGCGCTCAAGACGTTCCAGGCGGCGCTGGTGCGCGACCCGAACAACGCGAGCCTGCTGGCGGAGAAGCGCCAGCTCGAGATCGCGCTGGACAAGGTGGAGCGCGGCAAGACCCACCTCGCCGAGGTGCGTTCGCCTTCGGTTGGATGCCACCCGCGGTCTGCGATCGCCCCACTGACCGCTATGGACGACGCGTTTCGCCCACTGCAGGAGCGCTTCTCGCAGGCTGCGCAGTGCTTTGACGGCGCGCTGCAGGTCTGCACGGGCTCGAGCGCCGTCAAGCTGCTGCGCGGCGAGGCGCTGATCGGGTGCGAGCGCTACGACGAGGCGTTCGCGGCGCTGACGCAGCTGATGCGCACGGACTCGGGCAGCCCGGACCTGCTCTTCCTGCGCGCGCGCTGCCTGTACTTCCAGGGCGAGTTCCCGAGCGCCATCAAGCACCTGCAGCAGGCGCTGCGCTCGGACCCGGACAACAGCAAGTTCATGCGCGAGATCAAGCGCATCCGCGCGCTGGAGAACAGCAAGGAGGACGCCAACAACTCGTTCAAGGCCGGCCGGATGCAGGAGGCCATCGACAAGTACTCGGAGTGCCTGCAGATCGACCCGAAGAACAAGGCGTTCAACTCCAAGATCCACTGCAACCGCGCGAACGCGCTCTCGCGCCTCGGCCGCCACGAGGAGGCCATCAAGGACTGCGACAAGGCCACGTACTACGACCACGGGTACGCCAAGGCGTACCTGCGCAAGGCCGCGTGTCTGAAGGCGCTCGGCGGCCTCGAGAACCTCGAGCAGGCCCTCCGCGTGTATGAGCAGGCGGCCAAGCTCGTCGGCGACGAGGGGCAGCGCGAAATCCAGAACAGGTGCGGACGCGCTTGTCGTAGTTGCTGTGCGTGGTGTGGTGCCGCTGATGAGGGCGTTGTCTGTGTGGTCGATCGGCAGCATCCGTGAGACCAAGCTGGAGGTCAAGAAGGCCAAGCGCAAGGACTTTTACAAGATCCTGGGCGTGACGCAGAGCGCCAACGACGCCGAGATCAAGAAGGCGTACAAGAAGCTGGCGCTCAAGTACCACCCGGACCGCCACGCCAGCAAGACGGAAGAGGAGCGCGCGCAGGCCGAGGCCAGCTTCAAGGACATTGGCGAGGCCTACGCCATCCTGTCGGACCCGCAGAAGCGCCAGCGCTACGACTCTGGCGTCGACCTCGAGGATCTCGAGAGCGACTTTGGCGGCGGCGGCGGCGGCGGCATGGGCGGCATGGGCGTCGACCCCAGCCAGATCTTCCAGGTGCGTGCTGGTGTCTCGCGACCTCGAAGCGGGCGGACGCGGTGGCTAACCTCTGGCGTGGTGATGTGCAGATGTTCTTTGGCGGCGGCATGGGCGGCGTGGGCGGCATGGGCGGCATGGGCGGCCAGGGCTTCGGAGGCGGCCACGGATACGGCCAGGGAGGCAACCGGTACCATTTCGGCTAGAGCTGCTTGTTTGCGTGGCACTTCAACAGAGACGAGAGAGCACGCGAGCCCGTCGGTGAGCACCCGTGTGTGTGTGTCTATCTGTCTGTCACTCTATCCGTCTGTCTATCTGTTTGTCCTCGCTCCTCTCGCCTGCATGCACTTGCACCGCCGCACTGCCGTTGATCCTTCGGCCGTCGTTCGTATCACCGACCGTCGCACTGTCCTTGGCTCGGCTCTTGGCCAATCGTTCGCGGCGCTTTGCTATGTCCCATGTCCATCAGTAGTCGGGGCCGATCGGTCCATTGCCCGCTATTGTCGCCCAGCGCCAAGATGACGACCGCGAGCGACGAAGCCAAGCCGAACGCGCGCGCGGCTGCCGAGGCCGCCGAGGGCCCGCGCAAGCGCCTGCGCAAGGACGAGGAGGACGAGGAGGCTTCGGCCGCCGCCGCGTCTCCCGCCGCCAGTGACAGCAGCGTCGATGCCGGCGTGCGGCTCTCGCCCGGGTTCGCGAATGAGTACGCGGGCTTCACGGTGCCGGCGGCCAACTACGAGGTCGAGCGCGTGTCGGTGGACACGGTGGCGTCGGCCGAGCAGTTCTTCCGCGAGTACGTGGCGCCGCGCAAGCCGGTCGTGCTCTCGGGCTTTCTGCGCGACGGCAGCTTCACGGCGCCCGCCAAGTGGACGAACGCGTACCTGGCCGAGGTGGCGGGCGACGAGCTGCTGGCGGTCGAGCGGCGCGCCGACGCGAGCGAGAAGTTCGGGCGCGGCGTCGAGGTGCAGATGCCGTTCCGCGAGCTGCTGGCGCTGCTGGCCGAGGGCGACGAGCTGCACTACCTGACGACGCAGGACGTCGAGTTCGAGGCGGACGGGCGGCCCGAGGTCATGGCGCGCTTCGTCCAGCGCCTGCGCGGCGACTTCCCGCTGCGCCCGGCGCTCATGGGCCACCTCGTGCCGCAGA
Source organism: Phytopythium oedochilum (assembly GCA_023338025.1). Lineage (NCBI taxonomy): Eukaryota > Oomycota > Peronosporomycetes > Pythiales > Pythiaceae > Phytopythium > Phytopythium oedochilum. The sequence goes on along the minus strand of JAADXX010000256.1, from coordinate 5,446 downwards.
ACGTCAACGTCTGGATGGGCAACAACCGCCGCGGGTCCTCCACCGGCCTGCACCACGACTACCACGACAACCTGTACATCTTGCTGCGCGGCCGCAAGCGCTTCCGGCTCTACTCGCCCGCGGACGCCGCCGCCATGTACACGCGCGGCAGCATGACGCGCGTGCACGCCAACGGCCGCATCAACTACGAGGGCGAGGACACGACGGCGTACGGCGCCGACCCGTTCGCCGAGGCCGCGGCGCTCGCCGCCATCGAGAGGGACGAGGCCGAGCGGGAGCTCGCGCTCGCCGAGCAGGCCGTCGAGCGGGGCGAGGACGGCTCCGAGCAGCGGCTCGACCGGGCCGAGCAGCGGCTGGACGCCGCCATGATGGCCGTGCTGCGCGCCGACAAGGACGAGGAGGAGGAGGGTGGCGACAACGACGACGGTGCGGGTGAAGAGGACGGAGAGGCCGGCGCGTTCCACTTTGACGAGGAGGACGACGCCGAGCAGGACGAGGACGAGGACGAGGAGGAGAAGGAGCTGGACGACATGGCCCTGGACCCGGAGGAGGCGGCGGCCGACGGCGAGCGCCGCAAGGCGGACCAGACCATCAAGGACCCCGTGAGCTTCAGCCGCGTCGACACGACCCGGCTCGCGACGGACGCCGAGGGGCTCTTCCGGCAGTTCCCGCGCTTCCGCGAAGCCAAGGTGGCCTTCTGCGAGCTCGGCGTGGGCGACATGCTCTTCCTGCCGGCGTCCTGGTTCCACGAGGTCGAGTCGTTCGGGTCCGCGGACGGCCACCTGGCGCTCAACTACTGGTTCCACCCGCCCGACCAGCTCGACTCGTTCGAGACGCCCTACTCGTCGCCCTTCTGGCCGCGCGACTGGGCCATGCGCTTCGCGGAGAAGCCCGAGCACGAGGAGCAGGACGAGTAGAGCAAGCAGAACGCCGGACGCGCACAATGTACGCTTGTATTGTCGTTTGTTCTCTTGCCTCAAGTGCTGGGTCTCGCCATGCACATCCGACTACGGGCTCACGCGGCGCTAGCGCTCGACCGCGGGCCGATGAGCTGCGAGGACGGATGGCGAGAGAGCGCCAAGGACGACCGCCGACGTGCCTCGGTCGCCGCGTGCGCGAAGGCCGAGATCGCGGCGATGGTCGCGCGGGAGCATGGCGTGGCCGCCTCCTCCGCCTCCGCCTCCGCCTCCTCCGACAGCCGTGGCCCGTCGACCGCCGTCCTTCTCTCGAGGCGGCGGCCCAACACCCCGACACTTCTCGGTCCACTCGTCCTCGACGCTCGCGAGTCAATGCGAGTGCGCGAGGGTGGTCTCGAGCCGCGGTCCGCCAAGCTATTGAAGACTTCGTCGTCGGCATTGTCTCCAACCCCCGTAGCTGACTTCCGGAAGGACAGCACGCGTGCTACGGACCAGCGCTTGAGTGGACCGCAGTCAGACTTGGGTCCACGGGCTGCCCAGCTACTTCTCGAGTCGAAGGATACTTGGAGGCTGCCGCTTGTTGTCGCCTTCGCCACGCTCAGCTCCGTCTTCCTGAGCGAGGACGACCCAACGCGACGCTGAGCCAGTACCACTCGTGGCGTCATAGGCGCCTCTCTCAGCTCCGTGATGACCCAGCCACTCGGCGACTCACAGTCGCTCGATTGAGCGCGATGATGAAACCCTACTGGGGCCTCTGACGCCGAGCCTTCGGTGCTTGAGCAAGAGACTTCAATGCTCGGTCCGCCGCCGTAGAGGCGAAGGAAAGCGAGCCACACGTCTTCGCTCACAACGTGGTAGTTTCCGCTGCCGCTTCCGACGGCGCTCTCAGCCATGTTGTCCTTCGCTACTAGTGAGCCGCTGACAAAGTCCACGAGCGAGTAGTTCGTCACTGGTCCAGGTCGTGGCGCGCCGCGCTTAACCTGGTCTCCGCCGGACGACTCGAGGCGGCTGCTGCGCGTGTCCATCTGAACGTATTGGAGCCACTGCTCGAGCCATTGCGAGCTCACCACGAACTGTTTGCTCGGTGCCGTGCTGTGAGAGAGCGTTTGCGCGTACAGGATCTCCTCTAGCTCCTCAGCTTGGCACACTGACAGCCGCATCGAGCAGTTCTCGAGCCCAGCGAGCCCGCTCGTGAGCTCCAGCTTTCTGTCGACCGCGCGCTCCTTGTCTGCGTCTTCCCGGTGACTGCCGTTATGCGCGCGCCAATGGCGAGGGCGGTCCACGCTGACCTGCCCCTGCCCAGCGCGCGACGACGCCTGGACCGTGAACTTGTGCACGCGCGGGTCGTGCTGCGCCGCCATGTTGTGGAGCGTGCTGGCGCACGCGTTGCACGTCCGCTGCGGCTCTCCGTCGCGGACCAAGTGGTGCTGGCTTCGCGCGGTGGAGGAGAAGGGGAGGTAGGTTCGCGGCATCGAGCAGTCGTTGCACATGAGGTGGCCGCAGAGCCGGCAGTGGTGACGCCGCCGCATCAGCGTGAAGGCGGCGAGGCAGATGCGGCACCGCATGCTGGCCGTGTCGGGCACCCAGGCGGCGGCCGCCCACGGGCTCGAGTAGTACCCGAACGCCTCCATCTTCCACGGGAAGAACGAGATCGAGTACATGGTTGTAGCCGTCGTCTTCTCGCTGGACGCGCGGCACAGCCCCGGGAGATTCATTGCCAGCCGCGACCACGTCAAGGCAGGCGCGCTCGTCTTGTGTCTCGCGCTATTGGCCGAGCTGTCCGGGTCGTCGTCGACGGCGATCGTGCCGACGCTCCGTCCGCTGCTGGCCACGCTCGGGCGATCGAGTGGACGCCCGGCGGTCTTCCGCAAGAGCCCCATCCGTCGCCCAACGCGCTGCGACCCGAACCTGCGGAGCGAGGAGCGCTCCGAGACGCTTGCTCTCGAGGCGGCGGCCGGCAGGAGGCCGCACTCCGCCGGGCTGCTATGTCTGCTCGGCTCCGAGGCCACCGCGCGCGCCGAAAGCTTGTGCATCCGCGCTGAGCTCACCTGGCGGCTAGTACTGGGCTGGAACGGCCAGGTCGCGCAGTGGATCCTTCTCGCCGTGGCTTGACGGGTCCGTTTCCCAACTCCCGGCGCCGCAAAGTGGCCACCGAGCGCCTTCGTCCGAGCTGCTAGCTATATAAAGGGCCACGGTGCCGGCGTGGAGGCGGCGCGCCGTGCCGCAGCACGAGAAAGTCAGTCCCGACGGAAAGAGACGCGGGTCTGCAGAAGAACGACCTCAATGGCTGAAAAGCCGCGTCCTCGTGCAGCCATGTGAAGTTGAATGAATTGCTTCACAGTCAATGGCTTCCAGATTTTTTACAAGGTTATTTTATATTGTACCATTTAAAATACGAAAAACGTTAAAATCGGAGAATTTGCATATATAATCTAAATGTTGTGCGTATTGACAGTGCGTCAAAATACTATTGACGCGACACCGGTAACAGAAAATTTTCCTAACGTCGACTTGTGAAAAAATCATAAATTAGTCAAAGAACGATGAAACTAGTTCACAACGCATGAGAGGCGCACTTCGGAAGTGACTTGCGCAGACGCAATGTCCACCCCTTGTGCAAGGAAAATAATGCAATCTGAGGAAGCATCCATCTTCACTCCCGGTTACGCAACGACTCAAATCGTCATGATAGTTCAAGCGACGAAGCACGGACCTAATCAGGCAGCTCAACGGTCGCCATTGGCCACTACAACTCTCCGAGGCGGGTGCTTGCAGGCGGATGCGGCGTTCGCCCGCAGAGTGCGCGAGGATCAAATTACTTGCAGCGGTTTCTCCGGAGGTAGTTCTTCAGAGCGCTGTGCTACCGGTAATTATAGCTGAGAAATTTCCACATGCCGTTAAATACTTTTAGCGTTAATAATGAATGAAGCATAGTTTTTTTACAGTTTAACACTGTGAAACTCACAAGATTCTCATCACGAGAAAAACCCTCCTTTCTCCCGATCCCAAGTTGTACAGGCAGTAAAAGTACCGCTGGTGTTCCGCCAAGTCGCGTATGTCCGCCAAGACACGCGTGCTCGCCCAGTCAATAGTGTCAGCCAAGCCGCTCATGCTCACCCATTTCCGTGCTGTAGGAAAGCTTTGTGCGTGATCGTACGTTCAAAGGACAAAATCTGGTCGCTTTTTCACATCGTTGCGCCAACAAAGCTGGGAGAAGTTTATCCAGATGTCTAGTGCAAGTTTTGCTTGAGGCAGATCTCTAACGCGCAGACACAAAGCATGCTGCCTTGTCGAGCACGGCGGTATGCGGGCGGGTACAAGCAGCGCAAAAGGAGCGCAGAAGCATGTACTTGAAGACCCAGATTGGGACGCTGACGTGCTCCCAGTGGACAGCACGCACTGGAGGCCCAGAGAGGCTTGCTGGTGTGCACCTAGAGGGTTAGTAAGCGGTGACTTGCTGGCAGGTCGATTAAGTTGGAAGGAGGCAGCCCTCTTTGCTGAAGAGCAGGTCGTCGGGCTTGAAGGCGGGAAGGAGCTTAGCGACGGTTAGTAGGTCAAATTCAGCATTTTGAAATTTCCAACGAACCCGACACTTCCTCTGTTTCAGCATACCTGATTCGGCTGTTTCCCCGGAGATGGTACCGTCACCAACCACCACGAAGCAGTTATTCCCTGGATCGGGGAGCTCGTCGAACAACATCAGCAGACACCAAATATGTTGGTGCAATCCATCGTTCGCAAGCGGCAGCTCCAAAGCGAGTCTGATAAGGCTGAACATACGTACCCGCCGCAGGGTGACACGCGTCCAGTTTCCGCATTTGCTGAGATAACCTCTCGTATTTTATCGTTCACAAATAGCGGTAATTTTCTTGATTAAAGTATATTAATTGTGCTCCCGAGCCATTATCAGTTGCCACGCCCGCTGCACCGAGCTAATGACATTTTCAGTACCCCTAAGTTATGATATAGTCAGTTAAACCTGATTTTATGATGAAGCATGTGATCTGTCGATTTTATTTCAAGTACTATTGTGGAAGTCACCGATTATGTCAAATTGCTTTGTAAATCTACTCATTAAATATCATCGCGGAATAAAGAAAACGCAACATACAGATACGTACTTCCTCCGGGCCGAAATAAGTGTCCACTTCTATTTCGGAGTTTTTGCTCAGAATAACTGTCCAGTTTCGCAAAGTACAGAATGTGAACTGCCATTATCAAAAAGCGAACTTCAAACCAAACCTAAACGACTGCCTCGCGACCAGCAAAATCCGGAGTAGCCGCAGCAATAGCGTTCTGCAACGCGTCCAGATCGCAAGCCACTGTGGTTGGCAAGAGACCACTGCCATTGACGAGTCTGTCTTTGTGTTTGTGCGGTATCTTGAAGTGATTTGACCCGCCATTAGCGAGGATCTCGCCCAACACGAGCTGCAGAGTCATAAACACTCTGTCGAGCTTCGTGTAGTGTAGATCCTCGAACGCCTCTCGAACGTTGTGCAACAGCTCCTCCACCGTCACAGCACGCTTCT
>JAADXX010000255.1:0-34693 GCA_023338025.1 Phytopythium oedochilum | reverse complement strand
GTGGGTACTTTGGACGCCGGAAGAGCTGCCCGGACGGGGACGAGCCCTGTGGCTGCAGCCGAACCAGTCGTGAGTACCCAGACCGAGAGCCCGGGGACGCAGCTAGCGCAAGCGGCCGTGGCTGAGGCGGAGAGTGGGGCACAAAATGCTGGCCTGTGGTGCGTCGTTCTTAGGTTGCCTAGGGTCTATTCCTTTTGTTTATTGGTGATGGAAAAAGAGCTGAAAGTTATGATAATTAACAATTACAAAAACACTGTCAAATAAATAACTTCCTATCAAAAATCAAATCGAATTGATTTTTGAAAGATAACTAAACGAATTGATGTGATTGGATCTGGAATTTTGCTAAAATTAAAACATATCCTAAAAGGCACAACTTAACCATTTTGGTTGCTCGTCAAACACGAGCCACGAGCTCCAGGAAGCTCGTTGCTCGAACCTAACGCAAGTTTCAGAATTCCGCTCCAGAGTTACTAAGGCTGTTGGAGTGTTTGTTCGCTTGTATAGTTTTTCCTGTGCAACAGAATATCTAACATGGTTTCTGTGTAACTTGTCCAAACAATTAACCCGTTAGTTGGGAACTCGCTCACTCGCTGCGACGCAGCTCGTCCAGCTGCCGCCGCAGCGCCTGGCACTGCGCGAACAGCTCGTCGCGCTCCCTGCGCGTGGCCGCGAGCACCGCGTCCGCCTGCTGCAGCTCGCTCTCGAGCTCCCGCAGCGCCTCGCCGCCACTGCCGCTGTCCAGCTCGCTGTCGTCGGCCGCCCGCGCGCGCTCCTCCTCGAGCATCTCGAGCGCGTACTCGCGCGCCTCGGTCTGCTCCTGCAGCTGCCGCAGCACGTGCGAGTAGAGCTTCTCGGCCGCGTCGAGCTTGTCTTGCAGCAGCTGCGCGCGCTCCTGGCGCATGAGCTCGCTCAGGTCTCCGGACGACCCGGCGCCAGTCGACGCCGCGGCCGCCTTGCCCAGCAAGTTCCACCGACTGAGCGCTCGCGAGTCGGACAGCTGGCGCCGAGCAGCCGCCATCAGTGGACTGACCGGCGCGACCGCCGCCGCGTCGGGCGTGGTGTGAGCCGCTGGGCCGGGCTCGAGCTGGCTCAGAAAGCTCTCCATCTCCTGCAAGCGGTCGCTCCACTCGGCCGCGGAGGTCTTGCTGCGCGCATTGGCGGCCGCGTGATGGGTGTGAGCACGAGCAGGAGGCTCTGAGCCTGGTCTAGTGGTAGCAGTAGTATTGCTGCTGCTGCTTCCGCCGGTCGCGGTCGACGCAAACAGGTTCTGGTAGCACTCCACTAGCAGCTCGTAGACCGCAGCGACAAACTCGGGAGCCGTCACGTCCTCCGACCGCGTGCGCGCTCCAGCCAGTGCAAGGAGGACCAATACAGCCAACTGGCCGGTCGACTGGTCGTTCACAGCGGCCGTCGCCACGAGCAGCTCGCCTCTGGACGGGTCGAAGCAGACCAAGCCCGGCGATTCGCCTTCTTTCCCGTCTCCCAGCGTCGCGAGCTCCGTCACGAGCACCGCAGTGCTGTTGCTCGCTCGAGCGACCGGAGGAGAGGCGGCAAGCAGTTGCAGCAAGTTGGCCGCGAACTCGCGCCGAGCCCGCATCAAAGGCGACGCCTGGTCGTCGGACACGACCTGCAGTCGCTTGCGGTCCACATCCGCAGGCTGGACCACGCCTAGACTTGCGGACGACGCAGACACCGGTCTGCCAACGCGCGCGCGCCACCGACAGCCAGCAACGATCGCGTCCGCCACTGACCCACGGTACGTGTCGACCGCGGACTCGTCTCCTTGACTGCCGTCCGCTCTGTTCCTCAGCATCTCCTCAATACGCTCGAGCCTTGCCTCGACCTCTCCGTCCTTCGTCGGCTGCGCTGATGCGCCCGACTCTTCGCTAGCCACCACGGGTTTGAGCAGCGTCTGCTTGCTGCGCAGCGCTTCCTTCTCCTGCACTAGCCGCTCCATCATGGCGGCCGACGCGGCCTGGACCTTGCGTCGGTGCTCGTCCTCCACGATCGCTCGCTGCTTCTTCATGAGCTCGTGGACCCTCGCAGCCTGCCGTTTCTCGCGGCCCTCGAGCATTACCAGCAAGCGCGAGAGCTGCTCCGCGTGCTCAGCTCGGATCCCAGCGGCAGCTGACGATGTGTGCTCCTCGGAGGCGCTCTGCCGGATCTTGTCGGCCGTCAGCGCGTCCATCGCAGCCGTCTCCTCGCCCGCAAGTGCCTCGTACATCCTGTCCAGCGACTCTAGTTGGCGCTTCTCATCGTCCGCAAGCTGCTCCAGCGCGTGCCGCTTGGCCTGCTCGAGCTCGACCACCCGCTCGTCCATCTCGACTCTCAGCCGGAGCCGAAGCGCGCGCTCGAGGTCGTCGCCGTCGAGACTCTCGGCCTCCGACATGTACACGACTGCAGCGGATCGCGGTCGTCGCTCGGCGCTTCTGGTCACAAACACCTCAAGCAGATACGACATCTGCCGCAAGTGCCGCTCCTGCAGCGCCTGGGTCTGCAGCAGCAGCTCCCGGTCCATCCCATCCACGGCCTGGCGCTCCACCTGCCGGAACCGCGTCTCGTACTCGGCGTCGATGGCGTCCATCGCCGCCGCTCTCTCGTCTCCGGCGCTGGCCATCGCTCGCGCCTTGGCTGTCGCCTTGGCCTGCACCAGCGCAGCCAGAGCGTCGCGCACGGCTGCCATCTTCCGCTCATGGGCGGCCGCTACCAGTCGGGCCAGCTCGCCGCGGTGTCGGTCGCGCACCACCAGCTCGATGCCTCCCATGAGCGTCACCTTGTGCGGGACCAGTCCGTGCTCCAGCAGTCTTCCAACCGCCTCGACGTCCCGCTGCTGCTGCTGGACATCATCCGCTAGAGTGTCTTCAGTCATGAGCGACGCTGGAGACGCCAGCACATCCAAAGGCAGCGTCTCGTTCAGTGGAGGCGACGCACTGTCGCCTTCCTGGACCTGCGCCATCGCGTCCAGCAGATCGACCGCTTCCTTGGCTTGACTGCTGTCACGGCCCAAAGCCTCGGCCTCCTCCTCCTGCTGCTGTTTCAGCCTCAGTCGCTGCCGCTCCATCTCTTTCTTGGCCTCTAGCTCCATCATCTTTCTGTTCTTCTTGGCGGCGATGCGCGCCTCCAGCTTCCTCTTCTGCGCCGCCGTGTCCGCCTTGTCCGACTGCTGCAGCGCGCGCAGGTTGTCCTCAAAGTCCCGCGACAGCCGCGCAGCCTCCTGCGCGCTAGCCACCTCGAGCGCCTTCCTGGCCGCGTCCGCCGCCGCCGCGTCGATTGCCGCCTGCGCCGCGCGGCTGGCCGCTTCCAGCTCTCGCTCCCGCTGCCTCGCCTGCTCCTGCTCGATCGCCTTGGCTGCAGCAGCCGCCAGCTCCTCCTCCAACTGCCGCCGCTCCTGCGCCTCCATCTCCAGCAGCTTTGCGCGCTCCTCTTCGGCCCGTGAGCTGTCATCAACGCCACTCGCAGTCCCAGCGGCAGTCGCAGCCAGCTGCCGCTCGCGCTGCGCTCGCCGCTGGACAATGCGCTGCTGCAGTCGCTCCTCCTGCCGCTTCTGGTCGGCTTCGAGCGAGGACGCGAGCCGCCGCATCTCGTCCTCGTGCTCGCGCCGAAGCCGCTGCATCTCCTCCTCGGCGTGGCGCTGGAGCGCTCGCGCGTCCTCCTGCTTCTGCGCTGCGATCGCCTCAGCTCGACGGCCAAGCGCCTGCAGCTCCTGCTCCTGCTTCCGTCGAACCTCAGCCCTCGCCTGCCCCTCCTTGGCCGCCAGTTCGGCCTCCAACCGCGTGCGCTCTCGCTCTTCGTCCGCCTCGGCGGTCGCAGGACGCTCCTCTGCTGCTTCTACCTCGTCCTGGGCCTTCGACGCTTGCATGTTCCTCTTCTCCCGCCGCCTCGCGATCCGATCTTGCAGCGCGGCCTCCTGCCGCTGCCGCTCGCGCTGCAGCTCGGTCTCCAGCCGCTGGGTCTCGTCGCTGTGGCTCTGCTTGCACGCGGCCAGCACGCGGTCCATCTCCTCCGCCTCCTTCCGCGCCGCCTCCTGCACCGCGGCGCTCATGGCTCGCTGCGCAGCCTCCAACTGCGCCTGCAGCTGCTGCTTCTGCTCGCTCACGTCGGCCTCGATCTCCTCCAGCGCGCGACGCTCCTCGGCCGCGAGCGCCTCGTCCTCTTCAGCCGCCGTCTCCGCTGTCGTAGCGTCATCCACCGCCGCAGATGCAAGTCGCGCACGCTTCTTCTGCATCCGCTCGGCCAACTGCGCGCGACGCAGCGCGGCCTCTTGGTCCAGTGCGCCGCAACGCTCGCGCCACGCGCGCTCATGCTCCGCTCTCAGCTTCTGGATCTCGTCTTCGGCGCACGCGTCCACGGCAAGCGAAGCCGCAGTCTGCTGGCGTTTCACCAGTCTCCTGGACGACGCCGCTCTCAGCTCCGGTAGGCGCTTCTCACCTTCGCCGCCTTCATTCGCTTCCGACTCCTGCTTCTTCCTCATCTTGCGCTGGGCCAGTCGGTCTTGCAGCCGCTGCTTCCCTAGTGTCTTGTCCTTCGCCTGCTTCGTCTCCAGCCCACGGCGCTCGCGCTCGAACTCGCTCGCCACACGGGCCAGCTCGTCCTCTCGGATCTTCCCCAGCGCTCGCTGGGCCGCATCGGCAGCCGCCACCTCCACTGCTGCGCGGCGAAGAGCGTTCGCGACTGCCTGCTCTTGAGCGCGTTGACGGTCCAGCAACTTGTCGACCGCCTCCTGCTCCTCTTGAGCCGCCTGCTCCTCGATAGAGGCGACCTCGAGGCTCTCTTGTAGCTGAAGCTCGCGCTCGGCTGACTGTCGATCAGCAGGAGTGAGCTGCGTCAGCTCCTTGTGCTTGTCAGCCCGCCGCTTGGCCAGATTCTCGCGCAGCTTGTCTTCTTGGAGCCTCCTCTCCGCCGCCATGGACGCCTCTAACGCCGCCAGTTCGCGCTCGTGCTCTTTGCTCACTCGCTCCAGCTCACGCGCAGCCGCTTCCTGCTCCTTCCGAGCCGCTTCGCGCTTCTCTGCCTGCTCTCGAGCCAACTTATCAGCGACGTCACTCAGCTCCGACTGGTGGCGAGTTGCCAGCGCCTCCAGTTGTCGCAGTTCCTCGTCTTGGACGGCGGTGGAGTGCGCCGCAAGACTAGCGGCCTCCTCCTCTTCGTCCTTAGCATTGAATTCGCCCGGCTGATCGCCCTTGTCACCTCCAAGAGACCGAGCGGCGCGCTTCTTGGTAAGCCGCTCTTTGAGCGCCTCCTCTTGGGCTAGACGCAACTGACGGAGAGACTCGCGGAGCTTGAGCGTCTCCTCCGCGTGCGCGGCCTTGCAAGCGGCGATGGCTCGCTCCATCGCGTCCGAGTCGCGCTCTACCTCCACTCGAAGTGCGTGGGTGAGTGCTTCCTCGTCCTGCGCTGCCTGTATCACCGCTTCTCGCTTCTTCTGCTCGTCCTCGCGCTCAATGTCTCGCACCGCCTGTGCTTCTTCGTCTCGAATCGCTGCCTCCGTCCTCTCGATCTCTTCGCTAGACAACTCTCCATTCTTCGCAGCAGCAGCGAGCGCGCGCTTCTTCCCTCGAATCCGCTCCTCCAGCCTCGCCTTCCTCCTCGCCGCTTCCGACTCCAGCTGCTGCATCCGCTCCGCCATTCCGCTGGCGTGGGCGGCTCTGATGGCGGCCAGCTCGTCTTCGAGCGCATCAGACATCGCAATCGCGACGGGCTGTAGGCTGTCAACGAGCGAAGGAGGTACTAGCTGTTGCGACTCGTTTCGGTCGGGTCCAGATGCCTTGATCGTCGGCTTTCCATCTACTTTACTGTGGACGGTAGGGTCTGTACCATCGCCAATACTGCTGCCGAGGTGGTCACGACGCTTCCGTGCCGCAATCCGAGCCACCAAAACCGCCTTCTGTGCACGCTGGTCCGCGTCTGTTGTCTCCGCGAGTAGCGCTCGGCTTCTACCGTAGTTGTCGATCACCTGCTCGGATTGAAGTCGAGCGGCATCAATCGCATCGAGGGCCACGGCTGCTGCTGCTCGCCCTCCACTCGTGCGGCAAAGCCTCTCGACCGACTGAGCCTCCTCCTCCATTTGAGATTGCAGCAGCTGCGCTCTCTGCTCTGCAGCTAGTGCAGCAATCTCATCCTCGAACTCTGCTCGCTTCTGACTGTCACTGACGTCCAACTCGGCTTCGACGCGACCAGCACTCTCCTTTCCAGCCACAGCAGCTAGGCGTGCCGCTCGTTTCCGTCGCAGCTTATCTTCTAATGCCGCTCGTTGACGCCCCTGTTCAGTTTTGACGCGTGCGTCGAACTCCTGGCGGCAACGCCCGTGCTCCTCCCTCAATCGCTCGAGTTCTGCCTCCGCGTCCACCTCTGCTTGTTTCGCCAGCGCAATGCGCTGCTGCGCATCGGACTCGGCTTTATCCAGTATAGAACCCACTTCAGTGGTATGACGGCGACGAATCTCCTTGAGTTGCTGCTCTTCTAGCTCCTTCAGCTTCTCATCTAGTGCCTGGCGGTCTTGTGCATCCGCAGCATCCAAGTCAGCAGCAGGTGTGTCCTTCACCTCTCGTCGCTTGTTGATCCGTGACTGCAGCAACAGCCCCTGTCGCTGACGCTCCATTTCCATCTCTCGCCTGAGCGCGTCTACTCCGTTCGAATGGCGGCGGTTGGTCTCTTCAAGCAACGCCCGCAGCTTCTCTTCACCGTCGGCCATGCTGTCGGCTACAGAATTGGACGTTTCGAGCTCCAGACACTGCATCTGGTTCACCACGGCGCGTCTGTGCGATGCAGCGTCGTCATCAATAGCCTGGACTTCCAGCTCTGCCTCCTGTTCCAGCCTCGCTTCCTCCTTGCGGATATCTGACGCATCTGCTCCACCGTCGGCTAGTCTTGCAATTGCGGTGCGCTTCCAACTAATACGGTCAGCCAATTGCTCCTTTCGAGCGCGTGCTTCTCGGCCGATCTGATCTTGGAGAGACATCCACGCGTCCCGATGCTGGTCCAGTACGCGACGGACCTCCTGCTCAGCCTCGTCCACCAGCACAAACTCACACCCTGACGCTTCTTCCAGTGATTCGGGCGATTCGCTTGCAGAAGGAGCGCCGGCTGCGGTACCAAGAGCACTTTGTTGCTTCTGTTTACGCTGATTGAGTCGCTTGTGCAGCGCTTGACGACGACGCAGAGTTGCCAACGCTTCTTCATCGCGTTCGGATGCTAGTGCAGCGTTAAATTCGCCAGTCAACCGGTCTAGTTCGGCTTGGCGAGCGGCTTCCAGCGCGAGCTGAGCTGCTTCTGCTGCTTCCACATCGATTAGGCTCCTTGTAACTGCACGTGTTGCCTGATCAATCGCCTCCTTGTACTGTAGCGAATGAGCATCCAACGCTTGTGTCTCTTTCTCAGCAAGCACCTGGTCCAGACGCTCTAGATCTCGCGCGTCTTCTTCATCGAGGCGCACAATAACGTCATTTCCAAGTGATGAGCTGTCTGCAAGTCGTTCGGCACGCCTCCTCGCGGATCGCTCCTTCAGTTTTTCGTGTTGCCGAGCTCGCTCCGTATCCAACGCCGTACGTAGCGCCTGCACACCCTCGTCGTGGTCACGACGCACTCGGTCTAGCTCCCGTTCGTGCCCCTGCAACTCACTTTCAGCAACGGTGCGACGACTGTTTACTGTCTCGACTGCTGGCAAGAACGCGTTCTCGACCGACTCTTGCAGCGCTGAAAGAGCCGCAGCAATCTCTTGGTCCTCCTCTTGGAGAAGCTGCCGGTGCAGCTCTTGTTCGTCTTCGATTCTACTGCTCTCTGGATTTGTGTCCACAGCTTCTCGCCACTTTGCATTGTCTTCGTCATGCTGTCTACGCTTGCGCGCCAATCGATCACGAAGCGCCTGCTCTTTTGCAGCTCGATCTGCAGCCAAAGAGCGTTCAAGTCGTGCCATCTCAGCCTCAAACTGACTCTTGCACCGCGATAGAGCGCTTTCGAGCTCGTCTTGGGTATCGACGACAGCGCTATGGACATTGTCAGCGATACGGCACAGATCCGCGTCCAATGCAACATCCAACTCTCGTTCCGCGTTTGCCATCACAGCTTCAATCTCCTGTAGTTGTCTCTGCTCTTCATCATCAACTGCCGTATCGGTAGACATGCCGTCCGACAAGCTTTGCTGGGCACGTTTGGCAGCGATTCGCCTCGCAAGCTGCTCCCTCTTGATCTTCCCCTGGCGCTGGAGATCCGCTTGAAGCCCTTCCCATGCCTCTAAATGCTGATCGCTGATGCGTCTGATCTGACGCTCCATCTCGGCAGCCAGCGCCTCGTTAGTACTCGCTTGCGATGCTGCGTGAGTATTTGGTGTTGCTGTTGACAAAGACTGGCGATTCTGGTAGTCTGATGCGAGCGTCATTCGCTTCTGTCGAGCCAACTGGCGTATTGCATGCTGCCTCTGTTCGAACAGTCGACTGCGTGGACCGGTCGACGGTTCGGTGGTATCAGTCTGAGGTTGGCTGCTAGCAATGGTCTTCGCACGAATGTCCTGCGATAACATTTCCCTCGCTGACACAGCGCGTTGCTGTTGTCCAACTGCATGTGGCAATGCCACTTGAACTGCAGCACGCGCGACTTCGGCCAAACAGGCATCAGCGACTGCGATCTCAACTGCTGCACGAGCTTGCGCTGCCTCTATCTCTGCCAGTTCGCGCAACTGCTCTTCGTGTAAAGCGTCCAGATGCCGCGTGATACTGGCGATCGCCTCTCGTTGTTGAGTCAAAGCGTCAAGACTCGTCTCGGATACTAAACGACCCACCATCGCCTCGAGCTCGTCCTGATTGCTTGCGATTTGTGTAACCAATTGGTCGTGCTTCGTAACGGTGTCATTCCATGCAGCCATCGCTGCGTCCTTCTTCTCGTTAGCAGTGTCCTCGGCCACTCGCAAGAGGGATTCACGGTCTGTAGGTCGCGCCAGTACTTGAGCGCGCAGCTCCTCGATCGCTAAGCTGCAGCCAGTTCGTCTTGTCTCCTCCATCTCATCTTGGCGGCTCACGATGCCCTCTAACATGGTGTCTTTTGCCTCAAATAGCTCCGCTACAAGTGCAGCGACCGAGCTGTCCACACCTGGAACAGTGGCTCCCTTGTTTGTACCAGCCGCGCCACCTCCAAGGGCCGAGTGCAGCTTCTTGAGCAATCCCTCCTTGAACGCGAGCAACCCGAGTTGAGTTTCCCACGCTGGGCGATAGACATCGTTCAGCGTATCGATGATGTCAACAAGCTCTTCGTCGTGCTTCTGGACCTGTATAGCGCTATGATCGACAGTAATTAAGGCTGCCGTGCTGTCCTCAACTTCGTCCTCGATATAAGGATTCACGACGTCTTCAAGCTCTTTCACCGACTGAAACTCTCCAGGAGGCAACGAATAGTCCATCGTCTCTTCATCCCCGCCGAAATCGTTCTCCAGAGCCGCCAGCTCTTGGAGATACTCGTTCTCAATGGCTTGCTGCTCCTCCAAGAACTTGGACTCCAAGTCTACAACCTCGTCCTCGAGAGCCTTCTTCGTATCCTGTTGGCGCTCTAGATTTGCGGCTTGGAGAGCCTCCTCCTGCTGCTGCTGCTGCGTCACTTCGCGTACTGCTTGCCCAAGTGCCGCAGCATCGCTACGCTTAGACGCTTCCACACTCATAGTTGACTGCACTCGCTGCATATCCACTGTCAGGTCCACTAAGAGGCGCTCTTTCGCCTCGGCTGGGAGATCTGGGAACTTGGTCGTGAGATCATCCGCAATTTGCTGGCGAATCACGGAGGGGCTACTGGTCGAGTCCGCATTGACCAGCTCTTCTGTTCGTCTTAGATTTCGTGTGGCGGGGGAGTGTGCAGTGGGTTGTGAAGAAGCACCAAACGCTTGTACGCGTGCTATCCCCACAGTCGGCATCACTGGGGCTGTCTCCTGGTCTCTTCCAGCCAGCAATGCGCTCATTTCGCTGGTCTGTGATGGCTGCCGTGATCTCAATTGTGAAGTCAAGAGCATTAGTAGCTCCTTGATCTGGAACAGCGTGTCATCTCGACTGCTATCAGCCAAAAGATCCTTTTCGTCTGAGCCATTTCTGAATTTCTCGAGTGCAGCCGAGTTGCCACTGTTCAGCGGATCGCCATCAACCAGCTTCGGTTCGCTCGGTGAAATTTCTTCAGCCACAGGCGGCATTCCTGCCTTCCAGTGCTCCTTTGCGGCACCAAGTGAGGCAGCCAGGGCATTCTCTGCGACTTCAGCCGCAGTACTTCCGCTTGTTACTCGGCGTCGCTCACGATCAAGCTTCCCAGATACCTTGTTCGCACTTGCGGCGACGTCTCGCAGCAAAGCACTTACGCGAGACTCCATCCTTTGCATGGAATCGTGCTCTTTAGATGGGTTCTTCTCTTCTCGTGCGATAGCGACTTCCCGGAGAAGAGAATCTTCAAGAGCATCAATCGCCTTGACGATCTGAGGTACCGCGACGCTGAATTTCTGTAACGACGGCAGCGAGTCCAGAACGGCATGGTCTTCTTGGTTCTGTAATGCCTCGATCGTGTCCAGCTTGTCAAAGATCTGTGTCACATCGACGTCTGGTTGGCCGTCGACGCTTGCAGTCGTGCCCAATTGACGCCGCGACGATTGCTGGATGAATCCTCCCACTTCGCGCCGCACCTTCTCCGCCTCGGTCAGCTGCACCACGGACGAGCTCGTCATCGTTGTCGGGTCAGCACAGAGTAGTGCCTGCAATGCATCCAAGGTGGTGCGGACACCCACACGGTCTGGTTGAGCTCCAGTCGCCCCTGTTTGCTCCGGTGGAGCGGCCGAGGTGTCGATAGGCGCTACCATCGATGCAACCAGGTCACGCGCAAGATCCGGCGCATGCCGCTCCCAATCCTCCATATCATGAAGGTGCTTCGAGATGCCTTCGATCGCTGCAGTTCGCTTGCGGCGGAAGTCACGACGAGCTGCGAGGTCGCGCTCGATGTTGTCAACAAGAAAGCGGTGCTTGCTAAACTCGTCCGTGTCCTTGGCTGCTGACGCAACACCTTCGCGATTCATATTGCCAGGCCCACTTGCCAACGTATCGACAAAGAGCCTCTTGAGCTCGGCGGCCTCGATCTGCAGGTGCTGGAGGAGCTTCCTCGCGTCTCCTTTCTGGTCCTCAAAGCACTTGGCGACAGACTCGTGGTGAAACTGAAGTCGGTCGACGAGTTCGCGAATGTCCAAGTCCTCGTCGTCCCACCGGCTTAGGTCAGGGCGATACTCTGCCTCTCCAGCAGTTCCTAAAGCATTTGAAGCACCGCTTTCTCCACCAAGTGGACTCATTGTGTTTAATCCGGCGACTGGAAGTCCGGCAGTCGCTTGTTCACCCGTCACAGACTTGGTAGCGATGACTGAGCCCTTGGAATGCATCCCGCCTAGGTCCACCTGCTTGCTTTTGAGCCGATACGCGGCAGTATTGCTCTTGGATCCGCTCGCCCAGCTCTTGACGCGGAAGTAGTACAGTCCAGCGATGACCGCGAAGATCAGACCGAGCAGGCCGCCCAGCAAGCCGCCGATAAGAGACCAGTCCGGCGCCAAAATCATGTTTTCGGTCTGGCGCTTGGCGCTTACCGCGATCATATTCTTCTCGTTCAGCGGTACGATCGGCGCCTCCGTTGGGCAACTCGTCCCGCTCTGCATCACCACGACGACTGTTCGGGCGTTACCGTTCAGCGAGTTGCCAAAGACGTACGTTCCTGGGGCGGAGAACGTGAACGCAAATGCAGACACGGTTGTCAGTCCTGCGTTCACCTTGGCCACCAATGCCCGGAACGCCCCGTAGTCAAACGTCGGGTTGGTGTTGAGCATGGAGTCCTTCATGTAGATGGGATACGACTTGGGCTCAGTCAAATCGAACAGAACGCCATCACCTGCGTTCACACATACCATCGGGTTCGCCAGCGTAGTCGACGCTGATAATCGGCGTCGGCGAGTGTTGCTGGCTGCCAGCACTCTGGGAGGATCGTAGGTTCCAGAGAATCCAGTAGATGAGATCTGCAACGAGTGTAGTTGGCACTCGTTGCCGTCTGCGCTCGCACACGACACCTTCGATACGATACCCCTCGCTGTCGCGTCGTCGCTGCTGATCGTCTCAACAGCATTTGTCGCTGGGTTGTATAATTGCAGCTCGCCTGTGCTGGAGTTCACTTGGACTTGCAGGGCATTGGCGCGGCACGAGCTGTCGCACACTGAGTCCACGTCGGGCGTGCTATCACACTGGCAGAGACCGACGCTTGCCACGAACGTCCCCGTGCCATTGCCGCAGACCAATTCGCAGGAAGTGGTTGTCTCTTTCACGCACTCGCCGCCGTCCGAGCGGACTTGGCCCCCTCCACAGCGGTCATACACCACCGGTTGGCAGTCGACCGATCCGTCCTCGTCGCTGCGAAGCACGCCGTCCGAGTCGTAAAACTCGTACCCTGGCTCACAGATGCAGTAGCCGTCCGACATTTGGAACGCTCGGTGGTTGCCAACACACTGGCACTTCGTCGCGCCTTCCAGCG
This sequence comes from Phytopythium oedochilum, assembly GCA_023338025.1. Classification (NCBI taxonomy): domain Eukaryota; phylum Oomycota; class Peronosporomycetes; order Pythiales; family Pythiaceae; genus Phytopythium; species Phytopythium oedochilum. Next base: position 22,174 of record JAADXX010000255.1, on the reverse strand, counting down.
AGTACGCGCTTGTCGAGCACGGCAAGCAGCTCGCTTGGCCATCAAGTTGTTGATATGAATTCGAGGTGCACGGGATGCATGCCGAACTGTTGATTGCTTCGTACGTGGGCTGGTAGGTCCCGCTCGGGCAAGGCTGCTCTTTCGATGAGCCAGACGGGCAATAGTAACCGGGCGGGCAGCGGTATCCTTGCTCCGTCTCCTTGGACACTGGATGGCTGGATGAAGTAGCGCCGAGACACACAAATCCCTCTGTGCAAGTATCGCAAAGAGATCGGTTTGGGTCAATGCCGAAAGTTCCGGCTGGGCAGGGCTCACACGAAGCTGATAACGACGTGTAAGCTCCCAGAAGAGGTGGTGTGCGTCCCACGTAGCCAAGGGGACAGGGAATCTCCACCGACGTGTTCGACGGACAATAGTGGCCGTACGTGCATACTGCGGGAAACGACGCGCCATCTGGGCAGTACGTGCCTTCAGGACACACGATAGGCTCCGAGCTGTTGAACGGGCAGTAGCTGCCTCCGGGACACACAATAGGAGAACCAGAGCCGTCTGGGCAGTAGACTTGGCTATCACAAACCTGGGGATACACCGAACCTGGCACACAAAATGACCCTGCGGTGCAGCGAGCACAGTCGGACGAGCTCGCCGCTCCACCGATCGCTCGGTACGATCCAGCCGGACACTCTCGCGGACGGTCATCTCCCCGGAGACAGTAGTGTCCGGGCGGACAGTCATAGTCCGCGAGGTCCAATATCCCTGTTCGGTTGCAAAGCTTGCCGGCATCGCATGGAAGGCAGTCCTCAAGGTTCGCTTCTCCTTCGTTTGGATTGTACGTTCCTTCAGGACACGGGTGCACGCCTTCACTGTACGGGCAATACCAGCCCGCCGGACACGGTACCGTGAACGCTCCGTTGGCACAGCTGGACCCCGCAGGACACGGCGCGCAGTCATCGACGCTTGTTGCATGTGTCGTCAGCCTCGCGAGCCCATCAGGACATGGTATCGGGTCCAACACGCCTTCGGGGCAGTAGTGACCAATTGGACAAGGACCACCGAGCCAGCTACTGTCAAGGCCTTCATCGGCTTGTGGCGTGGGGATCTGGTTGGCTACTGTACAGTAGAAACCGGCAGCGCACGATGCAGTCACGCGGCCGTCGACGCAGTAGCTTCCTGACGGGCACGAGGCACATTCCGACGCGTCGGAGAGCCCGACGGCCGCGCCGTAGGTACCGCTAGGACAGAGAACGGGTTCGGTAGTTCCGGTCGGGCAGTAATAGTGCAGCGGACAAGCAGCAGGCGACGTCGCGTTAGTGTCGCAGTAGCCACCCGCAAGGCATGTCGAGCATGTTGACTGCCGTCCTGCCGCGTTGAACGATCCCTTGGGACATGGGATTTGGTCGCTCGAACCCTCTGGGCAGTAGTAACCAGCATCGCATGCTCGCCCTGTGACACCATCAACGGGGTCTGGAATCGACGCTCCACCGTAGCACATGAACCCGCCAGCGCACAGCCCGCCGGTTGCAGTCGCATCAACAGGATCCGGACTCGAAGACACAGCGCCGCCAGAACAGTAGAAACCAGGGCCGCAGTCTCCTGTAGGAGCGTCCGTCGGTCCCTGACCCGAGCAGAATTTCCCTAGCGGACACAGCGCACAGTCCTCGGCCACCTCAAGCGCGCTCTCGTCACCAAACGTCCCTGGTAAGCAAGGGAACTTGGTGCCAGAAGGTGTCGACATCGGACAATAGAACCCACGCGGACACTCCTCTGGTGTCACGCTGCCTTGGCCGCAGTACGATCCAGCGGGGCACGGTTTACAGCTCGAGAGGCCGAGCTCGTCCGCGTACGTCCCTGCGCTGCATGGGCGAGGCGCGGAAGATCCTTCGGGGCATTCGGACCCAAGCGGACAGCCCAAGCTGGCTATCCGGTCTCCCCCAGTGCAGTAAAACCCAGCAGTGCACGGTGTGTCTGGGCGTGAAATCCCCGAGTCCGCGCAGAGGAACCCTGGAGGGCACGGCGCGCAGTCTTCGACGCGTGAGTTCTGAGTATTCGGCGAGTACGTTCCAGGCGGGCACGGATTGGGATTGCTGGTTTCTTCAGGACAGTAGTGGCCGACACTGCAGACGTTGCCGATGGTTCCAACAGCGTTTGTCTGCCCCGTTGGCGTCGCGGTGTACGAGCCCTGGACGCAGTAGTAGCCTGCAGCACACGGCAGCGCGCGCTCAGTGTTTGTCGACGCACAGTATAGACCTGCAGCGCACACGATGGGAACAGCGGACTCCTCGGGGCAGTTGGTGCCCGGTAAGCATGGGCCTCCGTAGGCTACTCCTTGGGCCGGCGTCGCTGTCATGGACCCTCCAGAGCAGTAGAAGCCGCTTCGGCAGATGCCGGAGGGCTGCGTCGCCGCGTACCCGTCAACGTACATGCCTCCAGGCGCAGGAGTGCATTGCTCCAGACTCTGAAGACCAGTGCGGTTGCCAAACGTTCCAGGGGGGCACGGAAACTGCAATCCTCTCGCGAGTGTGGCCTCGGGACAGTAGTGCCCCAACGGACACAGCTGCAGTGTGAAGTCGACGCTGCCTTGCTCGCAATAGAACCCTGCAGGACAGGGTTTGCATACTGCCAGACCAACTTCGTCAGCGTAGGAGCCTTCGGGACACGGCTCCGGCTGCATCGAGCCTTCCGGGCAAAACGAGCCAAGCGGGCACCTGTCACCACCGAATAGCCAGGAGACTGCTGTTGATGCGCTTGCCTCCGTGGTGGCGTTCGCCGAGACAGCGACTACAACGCTAAGCGTGACCACTCCGCTCGTCGGGCTTGGACTCGTGTTGTTGCGGCAACAGTAGTGGCCTGCTGCGCACAAACCGCTGGGCTTGACCAGTCCAGCTTCTCCACAGTAGCTTCCGCCCTCGCAGAACCGGCACTGAGTCTGCATGGAGAGCCCAGTTGCGTTCGAGTACGTGCCTTCTGGGCAAGCTACGGGCACGTACGTAGCCTCCGGGCAGTAGAATCCTCGTGGACAATCGCGGCGCGTGTCGTTACCTGCCACAACGTCGCTCGCTGTCTTCCCGTAGGCATTCACTGAAGTTGCCGGGCAGAACATTCCAGGGGAGCACGGTCCTGTTGGCTTTACGAGACCAGGAGTCGCGCAGAAGTATCCCGGCGTGCACGGAGCGCATCCATCGACACTGACGAGGCTGGTCGCATTGCTGAACGTACCTGAGGGACAACGTAGCGGAGTTGCGTCCGTGCTGGCCGGACAGTAGAATCCTTGTGGACACACCAACGCGCGATCGGTTTGAACCCCGTCGCAGTAAAAGCCTTCCGGGCACGGGTCGCAGTCAGCTTGACCGGTCTCTGCTGCGAACGTTCGCGGGTCACACTTTATCGGCGCCACGCTGCCTTCAGGGCAATAAAACCCGGCGGGACACACGTTGCCCGTCGTTCCGTCCGTCGGCGTCGCTGTCGACGCACTCGACGAGCAGTAAAATCCGGCGCTGCACGTCCCGGAGGGTGTTGTGAGTGCTGAGCCAGCGCAGAACTCGCCCGCAGGACACGAAGAGCACGACGCGAGGCTGGTGCCGCTGATAGTGCCGCGATACGTTCCTTGTGGGCACGCAACAGCACTGGGCGTGCCTTTCGGGCAATAGTGTCCGACTGGACACTCGATTCCGAACGTTTGGCCGGTCGGGTTCGCGACTGGCGAGCTCCCAGAGCAAAGATATCCCTCTAGACAGTCCCCGCTAGGCGCCGACAGACCGTACGAGTCGCAGTAGGAGCCTGCAGGGCACGCCGTGCATTGTGCGACCTCAATAAGGCCGTTGAGATCCGAGTACGTCCCGGGCGGGCACAGTAGGGGCAAACTGGTTGCTCCTGGGCAATAGCTCCCTGTAGAACAGAGCTCCGGCGTCACCGTCCCTGGCGCTCCCTTGCCGCAGTAGTATCCAGCAGGGCACTCGAGGCACTTGTCGCGTCCCGGATACAAATTAAACGTGCCAGGAGCGCATGCGGTCGGCTCGACAGCCCCCTCAAGCGAGTAGTGCCCACTGGGGGTCTGCGCCTGCGTTGCCACCTCTGCTCCTCCAGTGCAGTAGTAACCGGCTTGACACGACCCCGTCGGCTGAAGCAGCCCTCGCATAGAGCAGTACTGCCCAGCCGGGCAAGCGACGCAGTCGCTCGCGCTCTCAAGCCCAGTCGCGTTTGAGAACGTTCCGAGCGGACACGGTGTCGGCAAGGCTGAGCCTAGCGGACAGTATGCTCCACTCGGACATGGAGCGCCAGTGTGGCGGTTGCGCACGCCGTAGGCAAACAGAGTCGACTCGTAGTCCATCGGCGCCGACGTGTAGGCGCCAATGATGCAATAATATCCAGGATCGCACGGTCCCCTGGGAGTTGTGAGGGCGGTAGCGTCGCAATACTGCCCAGGCGGACACGCAATGCAGTCCTCGACGCGAGTGAGGCCGGTGGCGTTAGAGTACGTGCCAATCGGACACGGAGCAGGAACGGCGACGCCCGTGCGGCAGTAGTAGCCTGATGGGCAGGACACAGGGTATGCTGAGCCGATAGGGCAGTACCCGCCAGCAACGCACAGCGCGCAGTCGTCTTCGCTTTCGCCACGCGTACGGTTCAGGTAGTAGCGAGCCGGGCACGGCACTTGCGTCCTTGATGTTGATCGCTCAGGGCAGTAGAACCCCGGCGAGCAATCTCCTGAAGGAGCGAGCGCTCCAGCAGTACTGAAGAACCCTGCAGGCGTCGGCGTGCAGTCGTCGATCTCATCGAGTCCTGTCCGGTTGCTATACGTGCCAGCCGGACAAATCAAAGGCGACGGCGTGGCTGTCGGGCAATAGTAGCCTGCTGGACAAGCGTCGAACTCAAGCGCTGGCTCACGCTCGCTCCCCGACGGACAGTACGTTCCGTTGTAGCATGCGCCAAACCTAGCGCCAGGGGTGGCCCAGCTTCCGGAACGACTCGTCATATTGACGTCGGTGGTGGTGTCGTCGCCGCAAAAGTACCCTGCTGAGCACGTGGAGCAAACTTTCGCGCCAGCTGCGGAGTACTTGCCGGTTCCACACGGAGCGGGACTGACAGCACCCTCTACGCAGTAGTAACCGGCTGGGCACAGCGAACACATTGGCCATGCCGCCCCCGGTCCAACCTGTTGTGTGTTGTTCCGAGACGTGTAACTTCCGGGCTTACATGGGATTGGAGCCGTCGATCCCTCTGAACAGTAGAAACCGGGTGGACAATCGTCGCACTGCTCAGGTGCGACTAGCCATGTGTGCGACGTATACGTCCCGCTTGGACATGGGAAACGAGTCGGTGACGGCGTTCCGAGCGGACAGTAATGTCCGGGAGCACAGTCGCCGTCAATGTACGCTTTGCCTCCCTCGCAGTACTTGCCACCTGGGCAAATGCTGCACTCGTCCGCAGCAGCAAGAGTCGCCACGTTGCTCCAGGTCCCAGGAAGACACGGGTGCTGCGTCGCGTACTCCGTTCCATTCGGGCAGAAGAACCCAGCGGCGCAGCTCACCATTGGCTGTTGGTCACCGCCGGTTCCTTCTGGACACGCGTGACGCTCCGGGCACTCGGTGCAATCCTCGGAGCGGATGAGATCGACGCGGTCGGTGTACGAACCCGCTGGGCATGGAAACGCATCGGGCTCCACCGTCCCAGTGGGACAGTAATGGCCCGCGGCACACCGATCCACGTACTCAAACTGCCCAGTGTGTGGACATGCCCAGCCTGGAGGGCAGCGTCGGCACTCGTGCACTCCAGCGGCCCCATTCACTGGGTTATACGACCCGGCTGGGCACTTGGTCGGCGAGCTGCTGGCTTCCGGGCAATACGCTCCAAGTTCGCACGATGTACACTGAGACGCGAGCCTCAGCGAGGTCTGCGGGCCACTGAACGAGCCGGCGGGACATGGCCACTGCGTCGCGGACTGCGTCCCTTCCGAGCAGTAGTACCCGAGCGGGCATGCTGTGGGGTTCGCGCTTCCTTGCGGGCAGTACGAGCCGGCCGGGCATCTCGAGCATGCAGCCAGGTTTGTCTGGAGAGACCATGGGTTGTATGAGCCCGCAGGACACGGGAACTGCGACGCTCGCTTTGTCCCCTCCGGGCAGTAAAATCCAGATGGACACGGCTGCTGGGTCCGTGGCGTACTTCCCATGGCACAGACGAATCCCTCTGGGCATGGCGCACACGCATGATCGAAACTCTGAACAGTGCAAGCAAACACAAACGTTAGCGACTCTACCAGACGAGCGATAGAGATGGCAGCTCGCCATACAAACCTCTCCAGCTGTCACATTGCCAACAGTACCGGCCGGACACAAGAAGAAGGTCGTTGGCGGATTGCAGTACCCGCCCATGGGGCACGCGTCTTCCGGCGGCGTAGGATTCGTCGACGCAAGGCCACACATGTAACCCGGCGAGCATTCTCGACACGTAGACGTCGCGCCTTCGCTGTAATACCCGACGGGGCACGGCTGCGGCAACTGGTCGGATCGCGGACACTCGTAGCCGGGAGCACAGGGCTCGCAGCTCGTCGCGCGGATCGCGCTGTAGTAGCCGACGCTGCAGTTCTGCGGGCGGACATCAGGAGCGTCGCAGAAGAATCCTCGAGGGCAATCGACGCACGTGGCGGATCCGGCCTCCGAATACGTCCCATCTGGGCATCTAACGACGGCCGAGCTGTTCCGAAGCAAGCATTCATATCCAGCGGGACAAGGTGTGCACTCCGTGGCTGCACCGACCGAGAACGTACCAGCTTGGCAAGCCACCAGCAACTTGGCCGTCGTGTCAGGGCAGGCGAACCCAGCAGGGCATGGCGTGCACTCCACGGCGCCTCCGGTGCTGTAGGAGCCGCTGATACATGCAACAGGCTCGTCGATTGCTGGATCTGGACATGCGTATCCCGCTGGGCACTTTGTGCAAGTCGCAGCTCCGCCACCAGAGAACCACCCGAGCGGACACGGAGCATTGCGACTTGCGTCTTGGGCAGGGCACTGGTATCCAGGCGGACACTCCGCACATGTTTCTTGGCCGCCAATTGAATACGCTCCGAGCGCGCACGACTGCTCCACGCCCTGCGTAGTCAGCGGACACTGCATACCCACGGGACACGACGTACACGCGGTTGCGCCAGCCTCAGCATAGGTGCCACTGGCGCAAGGTAGCTGGATGTTCCGGTCGGTATATGGGCAGTAGTGTCCAGGCGCGCACGGGACGCAGTTAGACTGCCCTTCAATGCTGAAAGTCCCAGGCAGACACGCGACTGGAGGACTAGCTGGGTTGCTGCAGGACGCACCTGAAGGACACGGCGAACATGCCGATGCCGTGCTCAAGCTATACGTTCCGTTGGAGCACGCGACTGGAAGCGAAGCGGGCGAGGAGCAGTCCATTCCGGCAGGGCAGGGCGTGCATTGCGTGCTGGATGCAAGTGAGTAGTGCCACCGAGTGCACGGGGCGGGGTCAATACTTGGGTCCGGGCATTGGAAGCCGGCTGGGCATGCGTGGCACTCGAACGAGCCTAACGCAGCATACGTTCCGCTTCCACAGCGCCTTGGTGCCTCGGTTGGTAGCGCGCACGAGTACCCTTTAGGGCATTCCTTGCACGCGCCGTCCCCTTCAAAGCTGTAGGTTCCCGGCGAACACGGAGTTGGAGCCAAAGCGAGTGGAGAACAGTCGAAGCCGGCGGGACATGGCACGCACGCTGTGCGATTCGCGCTGTTGGTCATGCCGGACGCACAAGCCTGTGGCTGGACGCCAGGGAACAAGCACGAGTAGCCGAACGGGCACACTGCGCACTCAGACGCTGCTTCGTCGCTACGTCCGCCCAGGAAAGCAGCAAATGCACGAACGTTAGGACCGATCGCGTCGCTACGACTCCATCAGCGCCATGAACTCACACCTGTAGGTACCAACTGGACAACGGCTTGGCACCAACGCCAACGCCTGACAGTAATACCCAGCTGGACACGGAAGGCACGCCGTCGTTGCGTTCGGGGAGTAATAGCCGAGCGGACAATCCGTTGGAGGCGCATCTGTTCGTAGACACTTGTACCCGAGGGGGCAGTGAGTGCAGGATGTCGCGCTCCCGATCGAATACGTCCCCTCTTGGCACGTGAGTGGCGGAGAACCCGGCTCGGGGCAATACTTACCCGCTGGACAAGCATGACACAGGTAGTCGCTCTGCGGTGCACATGCAAGTGCCGGTTAGTCTCCTTGCATGGGTTCTATCTAGCGAGTTGATAGTCATATTGGCGTTGTGCCGGCTCGGAAGTGTACCTCGAGGCTGTACTGGCCCATTGCGCATTGTACGGGCGAAAGCGAAGGATCTGCGCAACCATGCCCAGCCGGGCACGGCAGACATTCCACAGCATTCTCCACGCTGCTAAACGTGCCTTGGACACACGCGACTGGATCAATAGAAGCATCTGCGCACGATGAACCCCTTGGACAAGTCGCACATTCGGTGGCGTTTTCCTGGCTGTTGTGCGTCCCGACCGAGCACTGCCGTGGAGACTGGTGGGTGTCAGGGCACGAGTATCCTGGCGGACATGCACGACAGTCTGTGGCACCCGCAAGAGAGTAGGTCCCTCTTGGACACGGCCGAGAGATCCGGTGGTCGGTCGTTGAGCAAGCGTATCCGGCCGGGCATGGAATGCAGAATGACGCTCGACCGGAGGCGGCGTAGGTCCCGTTAGCGCATGAGACTGGGCTGACAGACCCGGATGGGCAGTAGTGACCCGCCGGACAGTCGACGCACTGAGATTGAAACGTCTGATTGTTGTAGCTTCCGGCTGGGCAATCACGACACGTGACCTGGCCCTCCTCTGCAAATGTTCCCACCGGACACGGCTCGAATGGCTGGGTTGTACTCGCACACGACGCACCGGCAGGGCACATCAGACATGATGCAAGCCCTTCGATGTGCGCGTATGACCCTGCTGGGCATGCCCGGCACGCATCGGCTAGCGAACTGGCATGTTCCGTGCTAGAAGCTGAGCCAACCGGACACGGGGCTGGCTGAGAGCAATCTCCTGGACAATAGTGCCCCAGTGGGCACCCGACGCACTGCGTTTCGCTTGTGCTCAGGTTTACGAGCGGAAACCAGCCGGGCTGGCAAGGATGGACGCATGACTCCGCTCCAAGGGGCTCGAAGAACACTGTGACTTGGTCCAGGGGGAACACCGAGTCGCTCGAGTCGTTGTAATTGCTGTCGGTCGATGAGACGTGGTGGCTCAAAGCAATCTTGGCTGCAGCATTTGACGGACTCGCAGCATTTGGTCGCACTTGCACCAACTGCGGAGAGTCCCAGAAGTCTGGAGTGAACTCGAGAAACGATGGGAGAGGCTGGACAACGGACGAGGACGACACAATATCGACACGCACACTGCTCACTGGGCGGCTGAGCAGCCTCAACGCATAGCTGTCGTTGCGGAAACCCTCGACAACGGCGCAGAACCTTCGCGACAGCTGAACGCCAGGGAAATCGTCCTCGTTGATCTGAACGAGAATGTCGTCTGGAGCCGCGAATGTTGTCGGTGTACTGCTTCCGTCTTCCGTCAAAGCGTGCAATATCCTCATTGTACTCCTCCGCGTCAAGCTTCCACCAGCCACCTCGTCGTTCTCCGCTGTCACCGTCACAACAGCTCTCCCCGACCAGTTGAGAGAAGTGAAGGTGACAGAAGATGGCTCGATTGTGACAGTCGGGTGACCTGAGTCTGGGAATGCGGCGGATGCAGATACCGACACGGTGGATCCGCTTGGAGGCGCGTTCAACCAGATCGAGTACTGGCTTCCCTCGGTGCCTTCGGTCAATATAACAGTGGAAGCAGACAGCAGCACCCTCGCTCTCGACAATACGACGGACTGAACGTCGACGTAGGCTTGGTCAATGACGCGGTCGGCGGCGTCCAACGTCTGCAGAAGCACCGCGCGGCCGACCGGTCCTTCGAATGTCGGGTTGACAATGCCCTCAAACCGCAGCGCAACGTTGCTCATGGCGTTGAACGTCCCTCCTGTCGCATCGACACGACGGACGACGACTCGGCTCCCTACAGTCGTGAGCGTGTTGTCTCCGTCGGGACCGTCAATCGTCGCCAGTGCAATGCTAGTCAGTGACCCGTAGACGCCGGGGAAGCGCACCACGATCGCTCCGCCGGCTGGCAGGTCGTGAGCGGGCGTCAGACGCACGGTCGCCGCTGTCTCCCGTCCGCTGAGTGTGTTGTCCAGCTCGAACGCCGAGTTCCAGACCGCTCCGGGGTCGATCTGCACGCTGGGAAGCGCCACTTGGGCCGCGAAGGTCCCTGTCGCGTCCGACACGACCAGCGTCCCGACGGAGACCACACCAGCGCGAGTCGGGTTGGTTAAACCGGTTAGGTCGAACTGTATCGTCGCCCCAGCCGCGACCGGCGAGCCGTCGCCGTTGCGCGCGACCGTCAGCACCTGCGCCGAGCTCTGGCTGTCTACTGCGACCGACACGTTCCAGGACCCGTCGAGCGCGCGAGTTAGCGCTGGTCTGTCCACCGTCGCGTCCGCCGCCAGAGTGAACTCTCCGGACAATTGGAAGGCGAACAATGCGTCCGCCGGGAGCGCGGTATCCTGTCCGGTCGTCACGAGGAGGCGCAGCCCGGTGCTCGCCGCGACCGTCGCGTTCGCCACGGAGCCCACGACCGAGACCGAGACCGAGGCACTCGCCGGTACAAGCAGCAGGATAAGCCATACGCATAGCCGCAGCGCCGGCGAGTGGACGGCGCGACGAACGCGCATCATGGAGTCGCGATGATGTCGAATGGACAGATGAATGGATCCCCAGTGGGGATTCCCCACGCCCCTTCGCCGAGACAGGTTAAGAGTCGACAGTATATACGCAATTAAGTACGACTAGTATCAGTCAGTGGTATACAAACACCAAGTCATTATGGTCGTCTTGGGCTTTGTATACTCCTCCTTATTGTATGGAGCGACGGACCGTTGCTCGCAACTTTAGTATCGAGAGACGTGGGGAAATGGCGGCGGGCGGCAAGCGGCGGCTGGGCGACAACAGCGACGCCGAGGAGCCGGCGCTGGCGCTGGCGGCGGCGGCAACCGATGGCGGCGCGCAGCTGGCCAAGCGCTCGCGCGTGACGGACGTCGTGCCGGTGAGCGCGCGCGTGGTGACGGCCCGCAAGGTGGGTGAGCGCACGTCCGGGCTCTCTTCGCCCACGATGCTGCTCTCGGGCCACCGCGCGGCCGTCTACTCGCTCAAGTTCAGCCCGTGCGGCCGGCACGCGGCCTCGGCCTCCTTCGACAAGTCCATCCGTGCGTCTGTCGGCGTGCCCATTACTAAACCCTGCGCTAGTAGCTAACCTGTCTGTCGGGTGTCGTCTGCCGCCGCTAAAAGTGCTCTGGGACGTCTATGGCGAGTGCCGCAACTACGGCGAGCTCAGCGGCCACAAGAACGCCGTGCTCGAGGTCCAGTGGACCTACGACAGCCTGCATCTCGTCTCGGCCTCGGCCGACAAGACGGTCGGCCTCTGGGACGCCCAGGTGCGTGTCTCCGTCTGTCGTTATCGTCATTATGGCACGCTGACCCGAGTCGGCGAGCGGACAGACCGGCCAGCGCGTCAAGAAGCTGACGGGCCACACGGGCGTGGTCAACAGCGTGTGCCCCGTGACCAAGGGCCCGACCCTCGTGGTGAGCGCGAGCGACGACGCGACGGCCAAGCTGTGGGACGTGCGCTACAAGCGCGCGGTCAAGACGCTGCCGGACCCGTTCCAGGTGATGGCCGCGTGCTTCAGCGCCGACAACGCGCACGTCGTCACGGGCGGCCTGGACGGAGACGTCAAGCTGTGGGACCTGCGCGCGGACGCCGTCAGCGCCGTGCTGCAGGGCCACCGCGACATTGTGACGAGCGTCGCGCTGAGTCCGGACGGCGCCTTCCTGCTCTCGAACGGCATGGACGCGACCGTGCGCAAGTGGGACGTGCGGCCCTTCGTCGCCGGCGACCGCCTGCAGAAGACCTTCCTGGGCGCCAAGCACGGCTTCGAGCGCGCGCTGCTGCGCTGCGGCTGGTCGCACGACATGCGCCTCGTGGCCGCCGGCTCGGCCGACCGCTTCGTCTACGTCTGGGACGCCGACTCGGGCAGTCTGCGCTACTGCCTGCCGGGCCACACGGGCAGCGTCAACGAGGCCGCCTTCCACCCGTCCGAGCCCATCATCGGCTCCTGCAGCTCGGACAAGACCATCTACCTCGGCGAGCTAGCCGACGCCTTCTAACGGGGACGATCGGGGGCGATCGGGGAAGCAGGAAGGAAGCAGGAGCGAGCGAGCGACGCGCGTTAGGATAGCGGGGCTGTCAGCAACGAAATGCATTGTCGAACGCGTCGACAGGCGATCGGCAGCGTCCAACGAGGCGAGGCGACCGCTAGCAGACGCGTCGGGAATCTAAACTACCACCAAGGCGCGCTCGTCCCTCCTCCTCCTCTCTCTCTCTCTCTTGGCTTGTCAGCGAGCGTGGCGATCGCTCACTCGCAGCGTCCATCCGTCCGTCTACAGCGCCTAGTCGACGTCCTCGACGGCCGACACCGGCTTGCGCTGGCGGAGCTCGCTCGAGTCGGCGGGCGTGGCGGTCGACGCGCTGCTCTTGTCGAACGACTTGATGACGTCGACCACGTCCGTGTTCTCCTCGCCCTTGGCGACCTCGAGCGCCGTGCGGCCGTCCGAGGCCGTGGCGCTCAGCAGCTGCGCCAGCTTGTCGCTCGGGCAGCTCGAGAGCAGCGTCTCGGCGGCCTCGGGGCGGCCGTGGAAGGCGCTCCAGTGCAGCGCCGTCCACCCGTCGCCGTCCACGGCCGCCACGTCGGCGCCGGCGCCGATGAGCTTGCGGATGAACTCGTCCGTGTCGATGGGCGACCCGCAGGCGACCATGAGCGCCGTCCACTGGTCCTCCTTGGTCTTGGCGTTCACGGCGCTCTTGACGGCGTCCCAGAGCCCGTCAAAGTCGGCGTCCGTGCCGGCGGCCAGCACGTTCGCGATGGCTTCCTCGGGCGTCAGCCCCATCGACTTGGTCTTCTTGACGCTCGTCGTCTTGGTCGTAGAAGTAGTAGAAGTAGAAGTCTCGCTAGTGGTCGTCGTAGTCGTAGTGGTGGAGATGCCGGCGGCGGCCGCGGCCTCCTCGGCCGACTCGCCCTCCAGCCGCTCGTTCCACAGGCGCGGCTCGCCCTTGCCCAGCACGTAGGCGCGCACGAGCGGGTTGTCGTACAGGTTGATGGGCGCCATGACGGCCTGGATGACCATGACCTGGTTGACGCCCATCTTGAAGTGCACGAAGACGGCGATGGCGCCGCCGATCATGGTCTGCTTGATGAACTCGGCCGCCTTGGCCGTCTCGTGCGCCACGTACGTCGTCTCCGTCAGGTCGTCGTAGTTGGGCGACTGGTCGAACGGCGACTTGACGCCGGGCACGTAGATGACGCGCCGGTCGTTCTTGGTCTCCACCACGTTCTTGACGTACACGGCAAGCGCGAGCGCCACGAGCTGCGCCACGGCGAAGGCCGCGCGAGCCAGGAACAGCGTGCTCTCGTCCTCAAAGTCCACCTTGTTGATCAGGAACAGCATCGGCAACATGATCACCATGCGCATGGGGCTCTGCTTGCTGCTCATGGTCGCGGCGGGGAGGCGGGCGGCCGGCAGTAGCGAGGGAACAAGAAGAAGCAGGTAAGGGCGACCCTTTCTTCCGATCCGCAGGCGAATTCGGACTGACGCGTGGTCCAAACAAGAAGAAAGAGAGAAAGTGTGGAAGGACAGGGAGGGAGCCACAATCGGTCACTGTTCCGGAAGAATGACGTCAGCATCAAACGAGCGTGACGCTAGGCGCGTCATCCAGCGACGTCAGCACGTACGCCAGCCGCATGCGCTCCAACCCCAAGGCGGACGAGCGGCCAATGTCTCCGGCGGGCGACAGGTTGGCGCCGTCGAGCGCGGCGGCGGCGCCCGCGAGCCCGCCGACAAGCGGCCGCAGCGCCAGCGGCCAGTCCATGCGCGCTTCCACGCCGCGCACGCGGCCGCGGGCGTCCAGCGACAGCGCGAACGCGGCCGGGAGCTGCACGCGCTGGCCGCGCAGGCGCCGCGCGAGCTCGGGCCGGCGCTGCTTGAGCGCGGGCAGCACGGCCTCGAGCGTGGCGGCCGAGATGGCGAGCGACACGAGCACGCGCACGTGGCACACGGCGCTGGCCGCGTCGCCGCCGTCGCCCGGGAACGCCCAGGCGTCGAACGCGGCCGACGCGCCGTCCATGTGGAACCCGTCGCCGACGCTCGCGAGCCGCCGCCACTGCTCCAGGAACAGGTTCTGTCCTCGGCCGTCGCCCCACTGCACGTCGGTGGCCACGGCCTCCTCCACGAACGCGATCTGCGCGAGTCCGCGAGCGGCGGGCGCCGCTGCGTCCGGGAGAGGCCGCGGCAGCCACGGCGCGGCGCTGGACGGCAGGAAGCCGAACGCGAAGCAGTCGACGAGGCGGTGCGCCGTCGTGAGCGCGAGCGAGCGCGTCCGCTGCGCCTGCCGGACGGCCAGCGGAGCGGCCAGCGAGGCTGCGCAAGCCCGCAGCCGCTCCATCTCGGCGATCTGGCCGCGGATCCGCCGGACGGACACCTCCAAGTCGCACGCATGCTGCGCCTTGCGCACCCGGTAGCGCAGCTGCCGCTCGCGCGACTTGGCCCTGCGCCGCTGCTCGGCGTCGTCACTGGCGCCCGGCGGCGCGTGCGGACTCATGACGCGACGTTAGTCACTCACTGTTCGCGACGCTTCTCTCTCTCTCTCTCTCTCTCTCTCTCTGTCGCCGAGTGACGCCGAGTGTCGCTGTATGCGGTGGCGTGACGGCGTATTGACCGATTGACGCCGCGAAAATCCGGGCGACGCGACGCGGCGGTCGCGCATTGCGACGCCAGCACCGTCGTCGCAATCCAGCGCTTCGCTCGGCTTCTTTCGCCGACGAGGACGCCCACGGGTGACCATGCGGACAATCTAGGGTGGCTAGCTGCTCACGCATCTCAGAGACAAGGTCAGATCCTACGACGCGCACCCGTCGATACTGTACCACGTCGACGCTGTTATTACTTTGCTGCTCTTGTCGCTCCGATCCGCCTGTCCCTGTCCCTGTCCCTGTCAGTCCGCCGTCTGGCTCACGCGGCGCACGCCGTCGAGCGCTTCGATGGCGCGCAGGACGCTCGTGACCACGTCGCGCTGGGCGTGGCCGCCCTCGGCCAGCGCCGCGTGCGCATCCAGCACGAACTCGAGGATCTGCGCGCCTTCCGCCTCGAGGTGCAGCCCGAACTTCTTGATTTCCACCTTGCCGCCGTGCACGCACCCGATCACGTCGCACACCTGCTTCAATAAATTATGGTTGGGCACGCCCGAGCCCGCCGCCGTCGCGTCCGTCGCCTCCACCTGCAGCGTGAACGTCGGCGACGACAGAGTCGCCAGCGACGGCAGCACGAGGTGGTCGAGCGGCGCGTGGTGGTGGTGGCCATGGCCCAGCCGCGGCGAACGCACCATGTCCATGCTCGACTCGTACAGCGACTGGCTCCACTGGACAACCTCGTCGGCCGTCGGCCGCGCGAGCGGGTCGCGGTGCAGCAACCGCAGCATCGTGTCGACCAGCTCCGGGCACTTGCGCTTCCATACAAAGTCCTCCGGGAGAACGCCGTCGCGCGCGTTGCGCAGTGTAACGTATCGCTCCATCGTCGTCGCGAACCGCTCGTGGCATA
This sequence comes from Phytopythium oedochilum, assembly GCA_023338025.1. Taxonomy (NCBI): domain Eukaryota; phylum Oomycota; class Peronosporomycetes; order Pythiales; family Pythiaceae; genus Phytopythium; species Phytopythium oedochilum. Next base: position 6,429 of record JAADXX010000255.1, on the reverse strand, counting down.
ACTCAAAGAGGATCATGCCGAGCGAGTAAATGTCCGTCTTGGCGTTGTACTTCTTGCCCGCCACCTGCTCTGGGCTCGCGTACAAGTAGGTGCCCACGCCCGCCGTCACGTCGTTGCTCTCGGACGCCGCGTTCGACCAGGTAGACCGCGATCCCATGGCAGCGTACGCCGCTGCAGCCGCACTGGCGGCGCCCCGGTTGATCGCAGGCAGCTGGTCCTCCACAGACGAGCTCAAGTTGACATTAGCCGCGTAACGCGAGAGCCCAAAGTCGCCAAGTTTGATCGAGTCGCCGTCCGTGTCCGCCACAAAGATATTGGCCGGCTTCAGATCGCGATGGATGAGCCCGCAAGAGTGCACGTGCGCGAGCGCGCTGGCGATCTGCACAAAGATCTTGAGCAACTTCGACAGCTCCATCGGCCGACCAGGAACCGCCAGGTAGTCGCCGAGGTTGCGGCCCGCGCAGTACTGCATCTGAATGTACAGCAAGTGGTCGCACTTCTCGCGGCTGTACGATGTCGTCGAGTCATCTTCGACATCAGCGCCGCTGCCGTTGGCATTCCCACTTTTGTTTGACTGGGATGGAGTACCGCGCCGCGACACCGGCGGCTTGTTCTGGACGATCAAGTCTTCCTCCTTCCACGCGTTCGTGTCGTTCCCGTCGGACGAGCCGCGCTCCCATTCAAACCCGCCATCGTCTTCGTCTTCGCCCAGTACGCTGTTGCCGCCCTCGTAGAACCCGTTCGTATGGTCCTGGTTTCCACTAGAGAAGGACATTTCGGAGATTGGCGCCAGGAGGTTACTCATCGAGTAGTTCCTTGCCGCATCGCCAAAGGTGCCCGAGTCCCCGTTCATCGAAGACGCAGTCGAGGGCGGGAAGGAAGTTGTCATGATCGATTCTTCAACCTTTTCCAGCCACGCCTGGTAGTACCGGACAATGTTCGGGTGGTCCAGCAGCGCCAGGATCTTCACCTCACGCAGGAACTTCTGCAGCGTCTTGGACGTCTGGTTCTTGAGGTTGAGGCCGACACGTTTGATGGCATACTTGCGTCCATCGAGTCGGTTCTCCGCCAACACAACCTGACCGAACCCGCCTTTGCCGATCGCCGAGATCTCCTCGAACTCGTGCAGGAAGCGGCTTTGGCACACGAATGGCAAGAATACCTGGTCATCGCTATGCTTCGACTGGTCGTCCGACGAGGAAGATAGAGATGACGAAGCATCCGATGACTTGCGCTGTAGGGTTGAAGCAGCCGCACTGTCTTCGGTGACGGAAGCAGCGGCAGCGCTGTTACTGCTCGTGCTCCCCAGCGAGTCCGAGCTATTGCCTCCGGTGTCGTTCCGTGCGCGACGACGACTACTTTTGCTTTTCGGGCTCATGCAACTGCCGGCTGTGTTCTCAGAGTTCCACGACGAAGTGGATGACTTGTCGGGGTCTTCATTGCGCGCACTTCCGTCTTCCGAGTCGAGCAGCTCCACTACACGCTCGCTTGACAAATCGCTGTCGCTATCAGACGACAGCAACTCACCATGTACTGGTAGCATCTTGACTTCGTACTCCATCCGATCACAGTCATCATCGCGCGCGATGTCGTAAGCATCTTCGTCATACGTTAGAGCAAGCGTCGCCGATAACCTTGGCCCAAACGAGGTCGAGATCATCGACGAACTAGACGTCGAGTCGACGACCGTAGATGACAGCTCCGTGGACGACGGCTTGCTGTCCTGCTCGTACTCAAGCTGCCGAAGACTCACCCGAGTCTTCGAGTAGCGTCCACTTGCAATGAGCGTCGCAGCCTCGGTCGCTGCCATCCGAGAAAATTTCTCCATCATTATGGATTCCGTCGCGGAATCCATAGTCACCTCGACGGATCCCGCTCTTGATGTAGCCACAACACCATCGGATTCGCCATTTCCAAGCATTCGCAACGGTCGCTCCACGCTTCCTGTCGTGTCCATGAGCAACGCGCGACTGATCACGCTCGAGATAGTGATATCTTCTTCGCCAGGTCGCTCGATCGTGAGTTGGTGCACATGCGAGACGAAGAATTGACTTTGGTCCATGCTCTTGATGGCGGTTTGCGCGATCGAAGCCGACAAACCCTTGACGTAGCAGCCCCACGCGATCAAGACGGATCCAACCAAGGTAGTGAGAAGCATCGCACCAGCGTGGTAGTAGGTGATGAAGACACCGCGCTGGCCGTCGTTCTCAATGGGCTCCCACGGGATGCGCCGCCTCCACCGATGGATCGATGCAATACTATCACGCAGTTTGTCTTCATCGTCATCGTCGTCGTCGTCGTTGTCGTCAAAAGTCGATCGCGGTCTCATCGCGTCATCGTCGCTGAGGTTCGACACGTCGTCACTGCCGCCAACGCTCGATTCCAAAAAGTAGTTGTCGCCCTTCAGCATCCGCAAACGGAAGCGCGACTCGACTGCATCCCAGCTGCTCGGCATCACACGCGTCAGCTGCTTGACGAGAGAGGTTGACGGCTCAGCATCTTTCTCTGCTGCTACTAGAAGTGCATCTGGGTTCGAATCCGTCGCCCCAGCTCTAGTCGAGCTCGCGTCGCCACTCTGTAGTTTCCTTGATGATGTCGCGACTGAAGAAGACGAAGACGACGGCCCGTCGACCCGCCACTGGTAAAATGTCGCCCCGCGGGACGGTGAGAGTCCAAACACGGCCAGCACGTCAAAGTTGGGGATTTCGAACTCCCACAGCTGCTCGTTGGTCCACGGATCAAAGCCTGCAATGGTCGATCCATCGTCGTGCACACGAGCAGTGTCCGGGTCCTTCGGGATGACAATGATGTCGGGCGGAGCGTACGTTCGTGAGGTGCTGTCCGCGTCGCCCATGGAGCAGTGCGGCTGCTGGGCAAACTGCAAAAAGTACTCCGAGATGCGGAAGCAGCGGGTGAAGGACGCGTTGCGCGCATGCAGCGCCTGCGTCATGTACTCGGAGCGACCGAAGAAAATGTCCGTCGACCACTTGGACGCCGGCCGAGCTGCTGAGGGTGAGCCCGACGACGGACTGGTTGGGAACGGACGGATGAGCCCGGTCGCAGCGTCCAACGCGAACAATTCGGACCGCTTTTCGCCGACGAGCAGCACGTCCGACAGGCTTCTGCTCTCGGCGACGCCGCCGGCCAGTCGGATAGGGCCGTTCACGCTCACGATGTCGGCCATGGTCATCTCCAGCTCGGTCACCTTGTCGTCCGCGAAGTGGTACAGCCGGCCGTCGTACGACGGGACGAGCCGCTCCATGAACGCTGCGCTGGCTGCGATGGCGCGCTCCGCCACGGTCGCCGCCGGGTTGGCTACGATGGACCCGTCTGCTCTCGTTTCCGGCTGCTCGCTCTTCTCCGCCCGGCGCTGCGGCGTGTCGACGTTCACGGTCTGCTGGGCCGCAGAGGCGGCGGCGGCGTGCGTCGACAGCGCGCACTGGGACGAGTCTACCATCGGACCGCCCGAGTCGAAGGTCCATAGCACGTCCCCCGACCAGGCGTCGATGGCATACACCCTGCCGTCGAGCCCCCCGGCCAGTACCAGGTCCGTCGGGGGCCGCGCGGACGCGACGATCTCGACCGCGCCGTCCTCTCCGCGCGCCGCGGCCGCGCCCGTCAGCAGCATCAGCAGCGACAGCGACAGCAACAGCGCCAGCGACCAACGCCTCGCCCGCGTACTCGCGCTGCGTCGCCTGTCCATGGCCGCGACCGCGAGGCGGACCGCCGAGGACGGGAAGAGACGCCCAACGCAGCTCAAGGGCGGCGGCGGCGGCGCCTGCGACCGCTCGCTCGCTCGCTCGCTAGGGACGGACGGGGGCGCGCCTGGGAGCTCGGCTGGGACCTGACCTGGCGCCGGCGCGGTCCCGCAGTCGCTTGCACGCACGTGGAGATGGCTCGCTCGCGTCGCCGCCTGTCCTGCTTCCGCCCTCCGCTCGCTATCAATTGTATCGGGCTTCTCTCTTCCGCCCAAAGCCGCGCGCAAAGGGGGAGGAGAGCCCACTGGCCGTTTCTCTCTCGGATTCAGTATGGAAGAGGGGCCTCTATTGAGAGCGTTCTCTCTTTCGGATCCAGTATGCAAGGCTTTCAACGGCCCCTTTCCCCTACTGTACGTTCCGCTCCGTGACGAATTGCCCGTCCGCCCCCTCTTCCTAACGTATCGACGGCCGAACACGCGGCGAACACGTCGGCGTCGGCGTCGACGCGCGCTCCGAGAAAGCGGCAGCGCGTGTGATAGCGCCGAATTATACTGTGCGTAGCGGCATTGACGCCCGGGCATCGACGCCCACAAGCGACCAATTGCCGCCGGACAACGTGACAGGTGGTCCAGTTGTGCGGAAAGCAGGGCTAGGGCTGCCCGGCACCGCAACTGCAATAGCATAAGAGGCAACTGCAACCGGTTCGACCAGCTTCCAGAAACACCTGGAACGACAACCAACAAACGGCACTACCGGATACTACAAGGTACAGTTACAAAGACTATCGATGGGATCCGTCTCCTCCTCCGATGGCGCCGGTTCAGGCGGCGGACGCGTGGCGGGAGGCTGAGGCGGACGGCAGCGGGCGGCCGAGCGCCGGGGCGCTGGCGCGGCCGGCGCCGGCTTCGCGCAGCAGCAGCGTCCGCAGCGCGCGAGAGAGCTCGGCGGCGCTGGGCCGCGCGCGCGCGTCGAAGGCGACGCAGCGCTCGGCGAGCGCGCGCAGCGCGGGCGGGCAGCGGCGCGAGAAGCTCGGGCGCAGACTGCCGGACGCGACGCGCTGCAGGATGGCCACGTCGACGAGCCGCGCGCCGCTGGGCCCGCGCGCGTCGGCGTACGGGATGGCGTGCGCGTCGAGCTCGAAGAGCACGCAGCCGAAGCCGTAGACGTCGGCCGACTGGTCGTAGTCCTGCGAGCCCGCGAGCACCTCGGGCGCGAGCCAGCGCGCCGTGCCCACGCCCTGCGTCATGGTGTTGTTGCTCGAGACGAAGCGCGAGACGCCAAAGTCGGTCAGCTTGGCGCGCATGCGGCCGTCCAGCAGGATGTTGCGCGACTTGAGGTCGCGGTGCAGCAGCGGCGGAGAGAGCGAGTGCACGTACACGAGCGCGTCGGCCACGTCCAGCGCCACCTGCAGCTTGTCGCGCGTCCACGCGCGCGGCACGCTCGGCTCCTGCAGAAACTCGCGCAGGTCGCCGTTGTCGACGAACTCGAACAGCGCCTGCAGATCCTCGGCCGCGGCGCCAGGGCCCATGGCCACGCCCATGGCCACGCCTACGAGCCGCACGACGTTCGGGTGCTCCAGCCGCGCCACGAGCTTGATCTCCTGCACGAACTCGCCGCCGCGGAACTGCGCCAGCTCGTCCGTGCGGAAGCGCTTGGCCGCCAGCAGCGTCGACCCGCGGTACCGCACGAGCCACACGACGCCGAACGCGCCGCTGCCGAGCTTGCGCATGTCCTGCAGGTCGCGCGCGTCCACCTGCAGCGCCAGTAGCTCCGGGTCGGCCGCCCACTCCGGCGCCAGCGAGCCCACGCGCTCGTCATCGCTCGCCGACGACAGACTGACCGTCCCCGCCGTCGCTGCGGGCTTGTCAAAGTCCAGCGCCTCGCGCTCCAGCCGCCGCTGCTGCCTTCTGGAGCTAATGGCCGCGCCCAGCACCACCACGAGCGCGCCCCCCGACAGCGCGGCCAGCAGCGACCCGCTGGGTCTCGGCGACCGCTCCGACCCGCGCAGTCGCTCGGCGACCGCCTCCGACGCCAACGCGGCTAGTATCAAGAGCAGCGCGCGCAGCAGCAGCAGTAGCAGCACCGGCCGCGCCATGTCGACGACCGGACGGAGCGAGATGGTGAGTGGTCCATGCGCGTGGGTGGTCGCACTGACTCAGCACTGGAGCACTACAACGGAGACGCGTCAGCCGTGAGGTGGGTGGACGCGCGAGGGAGCCAATCGCGCGCGAGTGACGCGGGCGACGCGGCAGTTCTGGCAGTCGTACGATCGCGCAGCCACCTTGAAGAGCCGACGGCCGTCATCCGTTGGCACTGGGCTCATACCTCCTCGCGCAGGTGTCCTCCGGCTCGGAGGCTCCGACTTGCAGTCCGAGCGGACCATAGGGTGGTCTAAAGGGTGCGCTGCGCGTCGCGATGGGTCAGAGATGGAGGGACAGCCGCCGAATGCGTCCGGACATCCGTCGTGAAGAGCGGCGGAAGCGCAAGCGACGGTGGCATTCGAAATTTAGGCATGGGTTCACATGCTGACGCAAGTAGAGGTGCCAACTTTGAGCGTCCCAACTTTGGTCAACTGCTACTTTACTCTAACTACCGAAATTCCTATATCATAAGCCGCCTATATCTTAAAAGCCACCCCACTCCATTGTCCAATCAGATGTCGAGAATGGACGACTGCTCCAAACTTTCTTATAGGCCACCCCTGTAATTTACATTTGAATACCGGTATACC
>JAADXX010000254.1:0-34752 GCA_023338025.1 Phytopythium oedochilum | reverse complement strand
CTGCTCGATCACGTAGTTCATGGCGCGCACCGTCTCCTCGATCGGCGTGCGCGGGTCCGGGCGGTGGCAGAAGATCAGGTCCACGTACTCCTGGTCGAAGCGCTTGAGCGAGGCCTTCGTGCCCTCGATGATGTGCTTGCGCGAGTTGCCAACATCGTTCGGCCCTGACTTGGTGCCGAAGAAGATCTTGGTGCTGATCACCAGGTCCTCGCGCTCCCACAGCTTGCGCTCGATGCCCGCCTTGATGACCTTCCCCATGATGATCTCCGACTGCCCGTTCGCGTACACCTCGGCGTTGTCGAAGAAGTTGACGCCGCCCTTGTACGCGTGCTCCATTATGCTGTACGCCTTCTCGAAGTCGAGCTGCGTGTCGAAGGTGACCCAGCTGCCAAACGACAGCTGGGACACGAGCAGGCCCGAGTTGCCGAGGAAGCGGTACTTCATCTTGTGCGCGGGCGCGGCCATCGTAGCGTCAGGCGTGGAGGGCGTCGGGCTTGAGTCGTTGCGGGCGAATCGGATTGTGAGCTGCAAGTTCGTCGACCTTCTTTCTCTCTTCAACTCTCGCGGTTACACCAACGGGCCGAACCGGTCCGTATTAGACGTGTAACCGCGCCGACTTCGCAGAACAAGTTGCACCAGGGGGTTGGTTCCTGCACCCAACTGAGGTATACTAATCGTGTAACCTTATCCGGATGTTCATAAACATTGCATTCGATGAACACACAGTGTCCCATATATTCCCATTATCCGGTCATGTATATTGTGTGTAGCTATTCTGTTGCCTTAGACAACTATCTGTTACAGCAGTGTCTAATGCCAGGATACAGTTGGGCAGCGCAACACGTGCCAATCACCAAATGTATCTCTCGCGCACCCGCAAATCGCGAGCCCGCCTTCCGCCTTCCGCCGGCGTCGCTCAGTTCTCAAGCAGCCAGACGGACCCGCTGCAGCCATGTCGACGGACGCCACGCCCAAGATGAAGTACCGCTTTCTCGGCAACACCGGACTGCTCGTCTCCCAGCTGTCCTTCGGCACCATGGTCGCCATCGACACCAAGGCCGAGTTCGAGACGGCCTTCGCCATCATGGAGCGCGCGTTCCAGCGCGGCATCAACTTCTACGACTCGGCCGAGGTGTATGCGGAGGGTCGCTCGGAGGAGGCCCTGGGCCAGATCGTGAGGGCGGGTATTGAGCGCGGCACGTGGGCTCGTGAGGACTTGGTGCTCAGCACCAAGATCTTCTTCGGTGCCAAGGGCCTTACTGGAGGGTGCGGCCCCAACGACCAGGGCCTGAGCCGCAAGCACATCATTGAGGGGACGAAGGCGTCGCTCAAGCGGCTCGGACTCGACTACGTCGACCTGATCTTCTGCCACCGTCCGGATCCGTGCACCCCGATCGAAGAGACGGTCGGATTGCTGTCTACTTCGACGAGATCGCGTGATGTACTTACTGACACTGCTTGGCTATGCTGCTTAACCAGGTGCGCGCCATGAACTACGTGATCGAGCAGGGCTGGGCCTTCTACTGGGGCACGAGCGAGTGGAGCGCCAAGGAAGTGATTGAGGCGTGCGAGATCGCGGACCGCCTCGGCCTGATCCGACCGGTGCGCTACGATCACACTGCCGAGTATGTGTGTGTGGTTGACTTGCTGACAAATTCCTGGTCGCGTCACAGGCGTACGACCAAACGCAGTACAACTTGCTCGAGCGCTCGCGCGTCGAGTTCGAGTACGAGGTTCTCTACGAGGTACTGTTGCTGCGGCTGGCATAACGCCGGCGTCAGCGCTTACTCTTCTGGGTGGTGGAGCTGACCGCGTGGCTTGCATCGCTCGCCAGAAATACGGCTACGGTCTCACGACGTGGTCGCCGCTCGCGTCTGGCATTCTCACTGGCAAGTACAGCAAGGGCATTCCGGAGGTGCGCCCGCTAGACGTGTCGTGGCGTGCATTCCGTGAGCACGCAGTGCTGACTGGATGTCTTCCCGTGTCGTTGTGAAGGGCTCGCGACTGGCGAACCCAATGCACTTGCGATACGTCGAGAAGGGCCTGGACGAGAAGGTGTCGACGACAGACCAGCTCGCCGTGGTCGCCAAGGAGATCGGCTGCACGCTCGCGCAGCTCGCCATCGCCTGGTGCACGTCCAACGACAAGGTGTCGACGGTGATCCTCGGTGCCTCACGGCTCTCGCAGCTCGACGATAACATCGACGCGCTGGAGTTCGTGGACAAGATCACGCCGGAGATCCGCGCGCGCGTCGACTCGATCGTGAACCTCACGTACAAGCTGCCGGCGGCGGAGCCTCACCTCCGCGCCATGCGCGAGAAGTGGCTCTGAGAGAACGCGACAGCAGTAGTTGAGGCAGGACGTTCAGTCCTCTTCATTTCCACTTCGGTATGTCTGCAGTTCGTTGCGAGCGCAGACCATGAACACGATGAACGTTCGCGCTAGTTGCCACATCGCTGGTGGACGGCGTTGCCATTAATGCTAGCGTCAACTGTAAACAGTCGTTCAACCAAGCTGTCATCCGGGATCCTCACGGGCAAAAACACACACAGCTAGGGCTTCCCCCAGATAAGATGGCAGATTCTCGGTCACGGAGCCAAGTTTGCGCTTCTTTCCGGCTCGCTCACCTCCACATGAATGCAGGGCTCGCGTCTGTTAGACCCCTTCTTCTTCTTGCGATTCTCCTCGCACGGATTGGACGAAGCGATTGCCAAGATGAACAAGCTCGCAGTGATCGCCAAGGAGATCGGATGCACGCTTGCGCAGCTTGCCATCGCCTGGATCACGCTCAACGACAAGGGGTCGACGGTCATTCTGGGTGCGTCGCGCATCTCGCAGCTCGACGAGAACCTGGACGCGCTGGAGTTCGTGGACAAGATCACGTTGGAGATTCGCGCGCGCATCGAAGCGATCGTTGGTGTCGAGTACAAGCAACCCGAGCCGGAGACCCACCTGCTGGCGATGCGCAAGAGGTGGCTCTAAAACTCCTTCGAAAGCTGATCGAGGGTTCCATCGCCTAGGTGGAGGTGTCCGATGAAGCGAGTGGCGACGCAGTACTGTGAATGTGCACTCAGAGGTATGCAACAGGGCATAACGAAAGGTTTGCGAACCCCATCGAGTCGACAACATTCATTTCGTAGAGCTACTCGATTCATCGCAGCACGCATGCACTCAACATCGTCCTGACAGCGGTGCAGTACTCTAGGAGAGCAATCTGCACCGCCTAGAGGAACTTCTCGCGCATCGTAAACACCGCCGACGGCGTCTCGGCAAGCACCGGCTTGAAGTCCACGATAGCATCGATCTCGGCGCGGATCTCGGCCGTGATCTTGTCGGCGAACGCCATCGCCTTCACGTTCTCCTCCAGTTGACTGAGACGCGAGGCGCCGAGCAGTACAGTCGAGACGTTCGGGTTGGACAGGCACCATGCGATGGCGAGCTGTGGGAGGGAGCATCCGATCTTCTTGGCCACTTCCTCGAGCTTGAGCGCCTTCATGATAGTAGCGTCCATGTTGGCGGCAACGTTCTTGAAAAAGTCGAGCGACATCCGCGATCCCTAGCGAGCCACGCGCATCAATTAGCCCAGCAGTGGTGGTAATGGAAAGCGCTCACATTTCTACCTCACCTCGGCGATGCCCTTGCTGTACTTGCCCGTCAGAACGCCCCCAGCCAGAGCCGAGAAAGCCGTCACACCATAGTTGTATTTCTGCCGACCAACAACGTCAGACGTATCCAAGCACACCAGCTCAACACCAAAGCTACACACCGCACCTTGTACAGGTTCTGAAAGTCGTAGTCGACGCGAGAACGATCCACCATGTTGTACCGCGTCTGGTCAAACACCTGCATCGTCATCAAGAGCAGTCAAGCCACAGATTCGTCAGTCTCCTGTCGACGACGACAGAGACAGGAGGTCAACAATACAACACCTACCGGACGCATCAGACCAAGACGGTCCGCGACATCGCACGCCTCGATGACCTGCGCCGACGTCCACTCACTCGTTCCCCAGTAGAGGGCCCACCCCTGGTTGATGGCGAAGTTCATGGCGCGCACGGTCTCCTCGATGGGTGTGAAGGGGTCGGGGCGGTGGCAGAAGAGCAGGTCGACGTAGTCCATGTCGAGGCGCTTGAGGGACGCCTTGGTTCCCTCGACAATGTGCTTGCGGCTTAAACCGATTCCGTTCGGCCCGAACTCGCCAGACGACATGTACTTGGTGCCGAAGAAGATCTTGGTGCTGAGCACGAGGTCCTCTCGCGTCCAGACGCCGCGCTCGACGCCCGTCTTGACGATCTTGCCCATCAGCACCTCGGCCTCTCCGTCCGCGTACGTCTCGGCGTTGTCAAAGAAGTTGATGCCAAGCTGGTAGGCCCGCTCCATGAGCGAGAAGGACGCTTCAAAGTCCATCTGCGTGCCGAAGGTGACGAAGGTGCCGTACGAGAGCTGCGAGACCAGCAGCCCCGAGTTGCCGAGGAAGCGGTACTTCATCTTGGACGCGTCGGGGGCACTCATACTCGCGGAGGGTGTGTGCGTGTGCGTGTGCGTGTGCGTGTGTGTGTGTGGCTGGTGCTGGGATCTTGGCTGGCGTCTTGGCTGGCTGGCAAAACGAAAAGTGACACGGGTCCTCGACCTTCACGCTGACAAAGCCGGACCGACGGAGACGTGGAGACGAGCAGGGGTCTATTGCAGTAGGGAACGGAACGCTGTCGCTTGTGACGCTGTCAGGAGCCGGCGATTATGCGGCCGCGTTGACGCTTTGCACGCAGAGCCGACACGCTCAAGCGGAGCCCCGCCAGCCGCCGGTGACGCGAGTTTGAGACGTCAGGACGCGCTGATTGTGCGGCCGCGAGGACCGCATAAGCGCGCTAGACGATGGCGTCTTTGATGCCCAGCAACGCAAACACAGACCATCACTCGCACTGTGACGCGAGTTTGAGACGTCAGGACGCGCTGATTGTGCGGCCGCGAGGACCGCATAAGCGCGCTAGACGATGGCGTCTTTGATGCAAACACAGACCATCACTCGCACTGAATGCCAATCAACGTTATTCCAGTAGTTATTACGCTTTGGGAAATTTGATATAGATTATTGCACTAGTTTAGCATTAGCGCACCACAGTTGAATGCATGTGGGCCACACAAGAACTCTCTCTTGGATACCGTGGCCGTTCAGTTCTCAGATGAAATGTGCGGTCATTCTTCAATTTGTTCCCAAGGACGCGAGTTGCTTCCCCCTCCCAGCATCAACATGGCCGTCTCGACCGCCGCCAAGACCGCCATGAAGTACCGCTTCCTCGGCAACACCGGACTGCTCGTCTCCCAGCTGTCCTTCGGCACCATGGTCGCCATCGAGACGCAGAACGAGTTCGAGACGGCCTACGCCATCATGGAGCGCGCGTTCCAGCGCGGCGTCAACTTCTTCGACTCGGCCGAGATCTACAACCAGGGGCGGTCGGAGGAGGCTCTGGGGCGGATCGTGAGCACGGGCGTCGAGCGCGGAGCGTGGAGCCGCGAGGACCTCGTGATCAGCACGAAGCTCTTCTGGGGCACCAAGCGCACCGCTGCCGATGGAGCCAAGCCGAACAGTCAAGGGCTAACACGCAAGCACATTGTCGAGGGGACGAAGGCGTCGCTCAAGCGGCTCGGACTCGACTACGTCGACCTCATCATGTGTCACCGTCCGGACCCACGCACTCCGATCGAGGAGACGGTGCGCGCGATGAACTTCGTGATTGAGCAGGGCTGGGCGTTCTACTGGGGGACGAGCGAGTGGAGCGCGAAGGACATCATTGAGGCGTGTGAGATCGCGGACCGCCTGGGACTTATTCGACCGGTATGTGTCATCAAGCCAATGATGGTTGCTGAGGAAATCTGACGAGTTTGTTTGTGGACTGTGTTATGACAGGAATTTGACCAGACGCAGTACAACATCCTCGAGCGCTCGCGCGTCGAGTTCGAGTACGACATTCTCTACAAGGTTTGTGGCCGCACAAAGCCTAGCTTTGACGGAACCAGCCAGCCAGCTTCGGCGTGAACTAACTCGCTCGCTTGTCTCCTTCGGCAGAAATACGGCTACGGACTCACGACTTGGTCACCCCTCGGCTTCGGCGTCCTCACTGGCAAGTACAGCAAGGGCATCCCGGAGGTACGTCGCACTGCGCAAGTTTGTACAGATGAGAGCGTCTAGCGATTGACGGTCTGACTGAATGCTCCACCTTCACTTGAGCAGGACTCGCGCTTGACGAACGAATACTTCCGTAAGTTCGTCGAGAAAGGCTTCGGTGAGAAGATCGCCAAGACGGACCAGCTTGCCGCCATCGCCTCCGAGATCGGATGCACGCTCGCCCAGCTCGCCATCGCCTGGTGCACGCTCAACGACAAGGTGTCGACAGTCATTCTGGGTGCGTCGCGCATCTCGCAGCTCGACGAGAACCTGGACGCGCTGGAGTTCGTGGACAAGATCACGCCGGAGGTCCGCGCGCGCATCGACACGATCGTCGAGCCCAAGTACGCTATTCCCGAGCCGGAAGCCCGTCTCGTTGCCACGCGCGAGCAGTGGCTCTAAGAGGCTGTGCGAGGGCTCTCTGCGTTTGCTTCACCCCTCAACCAGTCGAAAATCACCAGAGCACTCTGTGAATGGACGCGTTGTCGTGGAAGGCAGGCTAAAATAGGAGGCAAACGCCCGCATTTGCCGCTTGTCTGGCCCTGCATGCATCAGTCCGTCCGATTGAGGGCAGCGCTACACTACACGTCCTATAGTTAGACGCTCGGCCGCTTCAACAGCAAGGAAGTGCCGTCATAAGACCTCACAAAGCTCGCTCGTCCTCGCCCTCGGCCAGGATACGACGCGGTTGAGCCATTCGAGCGACGCCGCGCATTCTCAATTGCATCCCGGGACGGTCGAGAGGCGCAGCTTGGTGGGGAGAGAAGGATTCGCAGCGGAGCGACGAAGGAGCCATGTACGCGACCAAGGTGCTCAACAAGAACATCGTGCAGAGCTACCTGACGATCGGCGACCCGTACCGTGACCCGCACCTGATCGAGGGCAAGAACTCGCGGCACAAGGGCAAGCAGGTGCAGACGGTGCCGCCCAAGGACACGTGCGATGGCTCGGGCTACTTTGAGAAGAAGACGTACTCGTCGGACCCGCTGCAGGACAAGAGCACGTACCTGTCGGCCCAGCCGTTCGACAAGCGCAAGTCGGGCTTCGGCTCCAAGGACGCGAGTCGGCGCGACGAGTTCATGAGCCACGTGCGCACGGAGCAGTACCGCGAGACGCTGAGCACCGAGATGAAGCTGCTGGAGAAGCACAAGGCGGGCGAGTCACCCGGCCAGTTCGAGGCGCTGGACGAGCTCAACCGCGCGCGGCGCTTCCCCGAGGGCCTGCAGGAGACCAAGTTCCTCTTCGACATTGGCCGGTCGCAGAACACCGAGTTCAACCAGAAGAGCCACCGCGACACGTTCTACACCATGCGCGCGGGCAACTCGCAGTACAAGCGCAACAACGGGCCCTTCATGCTCACGTCCGAGTCCGTCGGCGTCGGCGCGGACGACGTCTCGGGCAACAAGCCCACGCCCAAGGGCGCCAGCACCAAGCAGTTCTTCGACCACAGCCACCTGCACGTCGGGTGACGCCGTAGAGGACGTACGTACACTTGAAGAGCAAGTTCCTCGCGACATGCATTCAGTACATACACTCCTATGACTCCTTTATTAAGGTGCACACAGTAATACGACTATCGCTTTGGAGAGGGATCCCGCGTCACTCCGAACTCTTTTCCACTATTTCTGTCGCTGGCGATCGATCGATCAGCCCGACCAAGATGAACAGCAAGCGCCGGTTCACGTCGGACGCGGCGGACCTGGAGGACGTCGACGGCTCGCTGCTGCGGGACGCGGGCGCCAGCGCGCCGGCTCCGCGCGCGCGCGCGACGCGGCCGAGCCCCGCGAACCGCGGCGGCGCCAAGAGCTCGGGCGGCGGCTGGTTCGGCGCGCCCGTCGTGTACGGCGCGCTCGCGACCTTCGCGCTGCTGGTGCTGGCGCAGGTGTACCACTTCTCGGGCGAAGAGGGCTTCCCGCCGCTGGGCGCGCCCTTCTTCAACAAGACCATGGTGGAGTTCTCGACCAAGCTCGGTGCGTCGCGTCGGAGGACGGGCGACACGTGGCAGCGCCAGGGACTGACGAGCGCGGTGTCTGTGAATGTATATGTGTGTGTGTTTATGGAGAACAGGCAAGTTCACGGTCGAGCTGTATCCGGAGCACGCGCCGCAGACGGTCGAGATGTTCCGGAAGCTCGTGAGCTCGGGCTTTTACACGAAGGACGCGGGCTTCTACCACAACGAGCCCAAGTACGTGCTGCAGGGCGGCGGCTTCCTGTACGACAAGCCGTCGCCGTTCGGCCAGCTCCCGGTCGAGTACAGGTGATAGCGCTCGATTTGCATGGTGCCGGGTGTGTGAGTCCTTAGACGGGTCTGACTCGCTTCTGGCCGTGCAGCTTGCCGAGCACGGAGCGCATGGTGGTGATGGCGCGCGGGAAGAAGATGGACTCTGGCAGCACCGAGTTCGCCATCATGCTCCACGATAACAGTGCGTGGCGTGTTCGTGCCGTAGGCCCAGGATAGACGACGACGGCGTTGCTGACGTTCCCCTTGGCGTGTGAACAACAGCGGTGTCGAACCAGCCGACGGAGGACGACCCGGGCTACACGGCGTTCGGCCGCGTCGTCTCTGGCTGGCACTCGATCGAGCACACGTCCAAGAAGATGAGCATCGGGTTCATGGCGAAGGAGGACCGCAAGCAGCAAGTGGCGTTCGAGGCCGTCGAGTTCGTCGACCGCGTGACGCACGACTGGCCCGAGGTGCAGAGGCGCCTGGAGCACTTCCGATACGTGCTGGAGACGCCGCACACGGTGATCATCATCTCGGAGCTCGACTCCCCCGAGAAGAAGGAGTTGGAGGCCATCTTCCGCAAGCTCCGCACGTCGGTGCGCACGGCGGAGATCGGCCACTCGGTGCATCGCCCGTACGAGTTCGAGGCCGTTGAGGCGCTGACGGGCGTGCCCCAGTCGGCGCTGCCCGCCGTGTTCATCGAGGGCAAGCACATTGGCGGGCTCAACGAGGTGCAGAAGATGCAGCGCATGGGCTTGCTGCGTCCGACGCTCGAGAAGAGCGGCACGCTGGCGGAGGACACGGTGTGGACGGCGATCAACCAGCACCCGCTCGTGCTGTTCGGCAAGTCGTACTGCCAGTTCTGCAAGAAGACCAAGGAGACGCTGGCGTCGCTCGGCGCGAAGCCGGTCGTGTTCGAGCTCGACCTGCGCGAGGACGGGCAGGCCATCCAGAACTTCCTCTTCCGGCTGACCAACCAGGCCACGGTGCCCAACGTGTTCATCAAGGGCAAGAGCATCGGCGGGAACGACAACACGCAGGAAATGTTTCGCTCGGGCGAGCTCGAGGAGCGCCTCCGGCGGGCCGGCGCCATCGCCTGAGAGATGGATGGACGATTGGATTGATACCCATCGGCGCGCTGGTTCGGATTCGGGGCGTTCTAATCATACTGAATCCAAGTGCAATTAAAAAAAGGACTGTTAACACCAAAACATGGACATTTCACTCCGACCCACACAGCAGTGTTGTGAAATGTCCATATTCAACGGATCACCACTCGCGCAACATCCATGACACCTTTTACGACCTCCCTGTCGGGTCGCAGCCCCATTTTCGTCGTTGGCAGGGATACATACTCGGAGTACATACACGTGAGCATGCTGCTGGCGGCCTTCCTCGACCGCGTGTGCGCGGCGCTGGCGTCCAAAGACGGCGCGGCGCTAGCGGAATTGCTGTCGCTGGCGCGTGGCGCGGTGTCCGTGGACCTGGGCGCGCTGTCGGCGGCGCAGGTGGAGCAGATCTGCCGCCCCAAGCTCGCGCGCTTCGCGCTGTTGGGCGAGGTCGTCGCGGGCGTCGTGCTCGCGCGCAAGCTCGCGGAGCAGCGCGCGTTCGCCGAGGCCAACGCCGCGCAGATCGCGTCCGTCATGTGCGTCTCGATGGCCGCGTCCTGTCGCGCTGCTTGGCCCGAACGCGGCGAGCCTAACGGTCCTCGTGGCGCATGCGCAGCAAGTTCATGGAGCTCTTCCGCGGCGAGACCAACTGGGTCGTGCCCTTCCTGCACGTGCTGACAGTCGACACGCGCCTGATCGCGGCCAAGGCGAGCGTCTTGTCTGCTGGGCAGAGGGAGCGGCGGACGCGCCTGTGCTAACCGAGCTGTGATGGCGACAAGCAGGCGGACAGCGTGGCATCCGAGCAGGCTGGCGACGAGATCCACGACTGCCTGGTACGATGCTTGGTATAATAGTACGAGTGCTAAGCTGTCATCGGACGCACACACACACACACACACAGTAGGCAGCAGTCTAAAGGGTCCTGACGCCCGTGCTTTATCTGGCAGAGGAGCGCGGAGCAGCACCTGAAGAAGGGCTTCTCGATGGCGGCGAACGACCGCGCGCCGCCCGAGCACAACAAGAAGATGGGCGCGCTGTTCATCGTGAACCAGCTCTTCAAGATCTACTTCAAGCTCAACATGATCCACCTGTGCCGCAACCTGATCCGCGCGGTGGAGGGCCCGGCGTTCCCGCCGTTCGAGAACTTCTCCAAGAGCGACAAGGTGACGTACCAGTACTACGTCGGCCGCATCTCCATGTTCGAGGATCAGTACCAGAAGGCCGAGAAGTGCCTCGACTACGCCTGGAAGCACTGCCACCGCGGCAAGACGCGCAACAAGCGCATGATCCTGCAGTTCCTCGTGCCGGTCAAGCTGCTGCTGGGCGTCATGCCGTCGCCCAAGCTCACGGCCGAGTACGCGCTGGAGGAGTACATGGGCCTGACGGACGCCGTGCGCTCGGGCAACCTGCACCTGTTCAACGAGTACCTGACCAAGTACCAAGACCAGTTCATCCAGCAGGGCGTGTATTTATTGATCGAGAAGCTCCGCCTGCTCGTGCTGCGCAACCTGTTCAAGAAAGTGTACGTTGGCTGCCTTGGAGTGCACGCTGCTCGGGGCGTCGCACGCTGCTGCATACTAACGCGTGGCTGGTCTTCGCCTCCTTGACAGGTACCTCATCCGCCAGAGCCATCAGCTGCACCTGGAGGACTTCCGCAAGGCGCTGCAGCTCGTGACGGCCCAGGACACGGACATGGATGAGGTCGAGTGCGTCCTCACGAACCTCATCTTCAAGGGCTACATCAAGGGGTACATGTCCCACCAGAAGAAGATCCTGGTCGTGAGTAAGGCGCAGGCCTTCCCGCCGATCGTCGACGTCGCCAACTGAGCGCTACACGCTTGGGTCGGTCGGCTAGACAGGTGAGCCCTGCTTGGGTCCGTGACAGCTCTCGTTGGTGTCGGTGACAGCTCGCTTTCCCGCGATCGGCGCCAATAGATGCTCACTTTTGCACCATCGTCCGCATCATGGCCTCGAGCTCGGCTCGCCGCGCACGCTTGTACTCGTCGACCAGCTCGTCGCGCGACTTGCCCATCTTGTCTGCCGCGGCCGTCGACCCGACGAGCTTGAGGATCGCGGACGCCTTGCTGGGCTCTTGGCTGAACAGCGCGTCGTCTCTCACAGACCTAACGGAGCTGGTTGCACTCACCCACTCGCTCACTCGTCGGTTCGTTGCCGTCGCCTCTTGGCCGAGCGGTCGACGCATCGTCGTGGAGTCTGGACCTTTCTGAAGCCGCCGAGGGGAACTAGCGACCGTGATTGGCAGTGCAGACGACCGGGTTGCTGGCATGCTAGGTGCCAGGATGAACGTGCTCTTGCCGGGAAGTGGCTGGCTGCTATAGTCCGCGCGGCTTGAGAGTGCGCCAGTGTGTCTGACCGGCGCCTGTGCCGCCTGGTCGACATGTCTGGCGTCTTGGTCGAGCACTCTCTGGGGCACTCGAGCGGTAGCGGTAGTTGCGAGCGTGTTGTTGGTGCTGCGCTCCGACGGAACGGCTCGGAGCCGTGCTGGAACGGAGACTAGCTGCCGCTCAAGCATCCGCTCGACGGCCCACGCCCGCGGTGCTCTTGCTGCGACTGGGAAGCGAGCAGAATGGTCACACGACTATGAGTCTCAAACCTGCGCACAGCATGCAGCGCCAGTGAACGCCCTACCGCTCTCGGTAGTCACGGCTGCTGGGATGCCGACTCCGTCGTAGGTCTCTGTTGTCCCATTCGAGCTGCTGGCAGCGTTCTGAGCCTCCATTTCCTGTTGCATGAGCGCACGATCATGTGCCAACAGAGCAGTAAGCAGGACAGTCACGATGGAGCCTGGGACCAAGTCGAGCGACTGGCGCCGTACCGCCTCAATCATCCAGTTGAGCCGCGCCTCCTGCGACTGCAGCTTGGTGACTAGGATGTCCAGCTGCTGCTGTGATCCCAGATCTAGCGGCGTGCTGGCTCCCGCGTCTTCAGAGGCGGCGACAGCGTTGTCACTGCTTCCGCGGTGGACGTCATGCGGAAGAACGAGCGCCACTACTGGTCTGCGCATCTTGGAATCACCAGGCGGCGGTCGAGGCGGAGGATGCTTCTGGTGATGCTGCGTCCTGAGAGTCTCCCTGACGGATCGAAGACAGCTATTAGCACGTTTCGATGATCGCAATGAGGGTGCGAGCGCGATGCCACACCTCTCAGCGAACGACTGCGGCCGGGAGTGCGCCAGCAACTCCCTCAGTCGTCGGTTTTCCTCCAACAGCGCGCTGTTCGCTGCCGCCGTCGACTGCTCCGCCGCTTCGGCGCTCTTGCGCTGCGCCTTCTTGAGCAGCATGCGCAGGCGGTTGACCTCGATCTGCACAAGTTTGCACACACACATGAGCTCTACCCATCGTGCTCGCAGTCGGCGCTCTCCGTACCCGCATTTGCTGGATTTGGCTTTCGTAGTAAACGCGCTGGTCCCCGAGCAGCTCGGTGCTCACCGCTTGTCTTCGCATTGGGCGGCAGTGCAGCGCTCGCAGCCGCTCAGCGAACCGCAGGGTGGAGAACGACTCCTCCAGGCTATCGCGCGACGGACTTAGAGTCACGATGAACGACGTCCGACCCGTTCCGTGCAGCGACGACTGCAGCAGCCGCGTGAGCACCGAGTCGCGGAACGGCACGTGGCCGCGCGACCGGTGCGCCAGCGCCAGCACGCAGCTCGTCAGCGCCGACAGGCTCTTGTTGATGGACGCGAGCTCCGCGGCGTACTTGTCGCTGAGCCCGCACCCGTCCACTCGCCACTTCTCCGAGCCTCTGCGAGTGGCCAAGTGCGCCTTGCAGTCAGTCAGTCGAAGGAATGCTCAGCACTTTAGCAGCCGAACGAGCCAGCCAAAACGTACGCAAGGTCGATGAAGAACAGCCGAGAGAGCCGCGTCTTGGCAGGTTTGCCACTCGGACTTCCTGATGCCGTGGCGCCGGAACTCGAGGGCTGACGGCCATGCGCTTGCCGCTCCACCTTTCGGAGCGTAACTTGGAAGATAGAGTGGCCTCGGCTGCTGTGCTGGTTGTACAGGTTGTCGCGCACCTCGCGGTTCACCGATCCCTGGCAGCAAGCGAGCACTTCCGCCGTCAGTTCGCTCCACCCACAAGCACACAAAGAGGTTGCTTTCCCGGCACTGCGAATACCTCTCGAAAGGCTTGGAGCATCTCCGCGCGACTGAGCACGTTCCGGGATGTCAATCCGTCGACGAAGACGGACCCGTCTAGCCTCTGTCGTATCGGCAGCGGCGGCGCGTCCTTGGATACCAACGCGGCCGTGTTCCAGCCTGCCCTATGAGTAAGGAGCCCGCTGTTCTCCTTGCTCCTCCGGGCCGCAGCGGTGTGATTTGGCGGGGACATCGCAGCAACGGGTGCGAGCAAGTCGTAGATCTTCTCGTTGTAGATCTCCAAGAAGGAGCAGTAGAGGCTGAACGACACGGCGGTGTTCTCCTGCGTCTCGCTCTCCACTAGCTCGAACAGTCTCTTGATGCTCCGCGGGACAACCCCATGGCCGTCCTTGATGCTAGAATCACCCGGATCGACGACGTTGCAGGTCTCTAGCCCGCTCATAGCTGGTCAAGCAACCAAGCTTCCACTGTAAGCCAACCAACACTATCGCAGCGAGTGCAGCGCATCTATGGATCCACCCACTGTGAGTCTTGCCCGTGCCCGTTTGACCGCTGTGTTTGTCGAAGGTTGGAGTAGTTAGCACTCACGGCTGAGCTTGAGAGGACTCTCCAGGCGACGCACTTACTAGGCGAAGACGCTGCAGTCGTACCCGTCCAGCAGTCCATCGACGCAGTCTGGTCATGAGAGCTATCAGCGATCGGAACCGAGCACCATGATGTCAGAGGCTCACGCTCACCCTGAACGCTTTGGAACACTCGCTCTTGGTCAGCACGCTCGTCAAAGACCCCGTCGATGGTCAGGATCTTGCTCTGCGCGTTCTTCTCCCACATGATGCTGTTGCTCTACGCAGAGTGAGACCCTGCGAATGGAACGAACTCGGAGCGTGGCGTCTCTGGACTCACCTGAATACGCATCGAGTTCTCGGCTGTCAATGATGATGATGATGATGATGGAAGCGCAGCGACGTTGCCGTCATCGGCCCCACTCGCGTCCGAGTTCCACGGCGTCTCTCCGTTGCGCAGCGGACGTACGCGCACGATAACCGTGAGCTTCTCATCTTTCCCGTCGTTGGAGTCGCTCGAGGCGCCTTCACACTCGCTGTCGAGCAGCGAGTCGTCGGCTCCCGCATTGTTCATACCGAAGTACCGAGCGCCAGCGGATGCCCACTCTGTCACTAATGCTGCGCGCAATGTGAGTTGGCATCTCCATTTCTATTTTAGTAGGCGTACCCCAAGCAACGGTGCTGCCAGCGCTACTCGAACTCCGAGTCGGAGCGCCGCACACGCCTGGCGTTTGGCCGCTCCGGTTGAAAGTGGATATGGCGACCCTTTGCTCTCACTGACACCTATCACGACAGACACAGGCGCAGACACCGGTTAGACCCTCCGCTCAGCAGTGACAACACATAACGAGAAAGAGACAGAGAGAGATGCCGACGTACGCAGCACCCGCCCAGTGTCACACTCTTCCCAATGTCGAGGCGGCCCAGCTCTCCGATGAGGCGGACGACCGACTCCAGCCGCGGCGGCGTGTCTTTCGAGCCAATCTCCATGATCAGATCCGAAAAAATGCGGTGACGCAGCTCGTCAAACATCTCCGGGTCGTCCTGGAAGTTCGTGCGTAGCACGATCAGGCCCTGCTCGCGCTTGACAACGTACTCGCGCAGGATGCGGCGCTCTATAGTCAGAAGGCGGTAAAAGTCAGAATCGCTGCATGCACGCCTACTTCTCTGACTTGCGGCCGGGCGTTCGTGAACGCACCAACACGAGCGAGCTCCCGCTTGGCGGTGGCAGCAGTCTTCTGGAAGCGCGAAAGCAGATCCAGCACCGGTTGGCCGCGCTCTTGCTCCAGTCGCTCGAGCTCCTGCACGAGCGTCAGGTATTCGATACACACTTCTATCTATCTATCACGCACACACGCTCCATGTACCGTGCCGTACCTTGCGGATCCGGACGCGGTCGTACGCGAGGTTGTTGTTGGTCGGGTCTTCTATCCACGGCTGGTCGAAGCGGTTGCACGTCGCGCGCAGCTCGCCCTTGGACACGGACAGCAGCGGACGCACGAGCTTCACGGCCGCCTTGTTCGCGACCGCCTCGTCGGACTCAAACAGCCGGGAGCCCGTCTTCCCGCCGCCTTCATCATCCCCCGAGACCAACGCCGACGCGCTGGGCATGCCGGCCAGGCCGCTGATGCCGCTCGCCCTGCCCAGCCGGAAGAGCGTCGTCTCGAGCTGGTCGCCCAGCGTGTGCGCGACGAACAGGCAGCGCACGCCGAGCTCCTTGCAGGCGCCGCGCAGCAGCTCGTAGCGGAACCGGCGCGCCTCCTCCTCGAGCTTGCTCTCCCTCGGCCTCGGCCGCGCTCCGTCCGCGCTGACGTCCCAGCGGCACTGCTTGGTGACGTGGCGCACGCCCCAGCGGTCGGCGCAGACGCGCGCGAGCTGAGCCGCCTCCTGGCCGCTCTCGGGCCGCAGCTGGTGGTCCACCGTGATCGCCAGCAGCGGCGTGAGCACGCCGCGGTGGCGCAGGTGCTCGCGCAGCAAGAGCATCAGCGCCATGCTGTCTCCGCCGCCCGAGAGCGCGACGGCCACTGGGAACTCGCCCTTTGGCGCCTCCTGACCTGTTAGACACCGTCAGATCAGCGTGGCGCGGCGACGGCGGGGCGATAAGCGAGCGGAAACGAAGGGGAAGCGCACCGTCGTGGACAGGGTACAGCCCGCGGAGCTGCGTCTTGGACAGCCCGCACTGGCGCAGCAGCTCCGTGAACGCCGGGCCCGAGACGGCGGAGGCTGCTTCTCGCCCTGGACCCTGGTGCTCGCGCGTCCAGCGCGGGCCGGCGGCCGAGGCGAAGCCGGCGCGGCCGCGCGCCAGCAAGTGCCGCCGCATGCTTGACCTTTGATCCACCAAATGCTCTGGACCAAAAAAGTATATTTGGGCGATTCAACTCGACCCATTGTTTTGGGTACTCCGATTTGTGTTGTTTTAGGTGATTGGGATAAGAGCCAGACGCAGCACTGCAACGACCATCACTCGGACGGATAAGATACGCTCAACTTCAATATGCGGCGACACTCGGCTCGGAGACTCTGAGGGATTCCGGAACGCGCGCGCGCCGCGATAGCTGGCGGTGGACAGTGCTGGAGGCGATGGACGCGACGGCGGAGCTCGTCACCAAGAAGCTGGAGCTGCTGGCGCAGCAGAAGACCAAGGCCGACCGCATCAACGAGCTGCTCGACGGTCTGCGCCACTGCCTACTCGGTCTCCTGGGCGTCCATTAACGCTATAGTATTCGTGTGCAGCACCTGGCGGGTTCAACGACATTTCGCGCA
Organism: Phytopythium oedochilum; assembly: GCA_023338025.1. Classification (NCBI taxonomy): domain Eukaryota; phylum Oomycota; class Peronosporomycetes; order Pythiales; family Pythiaceae; genus Phytopythium; species Phytopythium oedochilum. The sequence goes on along the minus strand of JAADXX010000254.1, from coordinate 17,815 downwards.
GGACGTGCAAGAACCTGGAGGCGGCGATCGTGGCGTCCAAGCGGCCGGGCTACTTCGCCTACTTCGAGACGCCCGAGCACGCCAAGGCGGTCGAGCGCAGCGGCGAGGTGCGGCGCCTGCAGGAGCAGGTCGCGCAGCTGCAGAAGCAGATCGACCTCGTCAGCGACAAGATCGACGCGAGCCAAGCCGACGGCAGCGGCAAGGGCCCGGCGTCGCCGCCCATCCACTCGCTCCAGCAGTGGCTCGCGACCTACGGAGCGCCCACGCAGGCGCGCGCAGACCAGTACACGAGCTTCACGCCCGCCCGCAAGGTGTACGGCGGCACGGCGTACCACTCGGCCTTCCGGTCGCAGGCGAGTGCCATGAAGAAGGGCCGCCTGACCAAGTAGCTCGCGCTCAGGCGCTTGTAGCTGTGGCTTGCTGGCTCATCATCGCAATGGAAGCCAACACCAACCAACACGGAGCTCACAAGTCGGAGTGTTTGGTTTTGCGTTTTAAAGAATGAGATGGAATCGCGAAATCCAAAGGGCTGCCACGAGGCACAACCGTACTAGCGCTCCATACGGGGAGGGTGCAGCCTGCAATCCCGACTCACGCGACGGGGACCGACCGGCCGGCCGGCCAGCAGCTTAGAACGACGCGTACTTGCCGAGCGCCTCGACGTTGCGGAAGTCGGCGCCGGCGTACCGGGCCTTATCGCCGAGCGACTCCTCGATGCGCAGCAGCTGGTTGTACTTGGCCAGACGCTCCGAGCGGCACGGGGCGCCCGTCTTGATCTGGCCGGCCGACAGACCGACGGCCAGGTCGGCGATGAACGTGTCCTCGGTCTCGCCCGAGCGGTGGCTCGTCATGATGGCCCAGCCGGCCTTCTTGGCCATCGTCACGGCCTCGATCGACTCCGTGATGCTACCGATCTGGTTCACCTTGAGCAGCAGCGCGTTGCACGCCTTGGTCTCGATGGCCTTCTTCACGCGCGTCGGGTTCGTGACCGTCAGGTCGTCGCCGACAATCTGCACGTCCTCGCCAACCTTGGCCGTGAACTTGATCCACGACTCCCAGTCGTCCTGGTCGAACGGGTCCTCAATCGACACGATAGGGCTCGAGCCGCTCGTCTTGGCGATGAAGCCCGCGTACAGCTCGCTCAGCTCGTCGGCCGGCAGCTTCTCCGAGTCCGGAGCGTTCGGGTTCTTGAAGTCCAGGTTGTAGCGAGCGTCTTCGGCGCCCGTGTAGAACTCCGAGGCGGCGACGTCCATGCCGAGGCGCACCTTGTCCGTGTAGCCGGCGTTCTTGATGGCCTCCTCGATCAGCTCGATGGCCTCGCCGTTCGACTGAATGTTGGGCGCGAATCCGCCCTCGTCGCCGACGGCCGTGGCGTCCAGGCCGTAGCGCTTGTTGATGACTTTCTTCAGGTTGTGGTACACCTCCGAGCCGATCTGCATGGCCTCGGCGAACGAGGCGGCGCCCACCGGCAGGATCATGAACTCCTGCATGGCGAGCTTGTTGCCGGCGTGCGAGCCGCCGTTGATAATGTTGAACGACGGCACCGGCAGGCACGGCGACGGGTTGCCGGCCAGGTCGGCGATGTGCTGCCACAGTGGCACCTTGCGCGCGGCGGCGCCGGCGCGCGCCACGGCGAGCGACACGCCGAGGATGGCGTTGGCGCCGAGCTTCTTCTTGCACCAGCCCCACTCGTTCTGCGTGCCGTCGAGCGTCTCGACCATGAAGCGGTCGATCTCGGCCTGCTCCTTCACGTCCTTGCCGATGAGCGCCGGCGCGATGATGTCGTTCACGTTGGCCACGGCCTTGAGCACGCCCTTGCCCATGTACGCCTTGCCGCCGTCGCGCAGCTCGAGCGCCTCGAACTCGCCCGTCGACGCGCCGGAGGGCACGGCCGCCGTGAACAGGCCGTCCTCGGTCGTCAGGTCCACCTCGACGGTCGGGTTGCCGCGCGAGTCAAAGATCTGGCGCGCGTGGATCGAGAGGATCGACATGGTGACGCTATAGAGGGAGGAGAGAGGCTGGCTGGCTGGCTTGAGGGCTCGGCGGCGGGTTGCAAAGTGAGGCTTCTTCTTCGGGCGGCCGCGCGGAGAGGAAGGTCAACTTGAGGCTTTCGGATCCAAAGTGGAAATGAAAGCCTGCTGCCACCAACCTGCCGTCACCCCCCTCGGTTTGTTCGCCAGGAGAGGGAGTAGGTGCCGTATCTTGTTGCGTTTCGCTTCAAACAAGGCCGAGACCAGGATCCGGCCTGAAATAAGGTGAAGTGTCCTCGTTTCAAAGGCGGAGAAGGACGGTTTTGCTGCTTGGGGGGCAACTATGCACAAGAGAAACGCGCGGCCGACCCAGGCGATTGATTGCACGCGCGTTTATGCCGAGAAAGAAGGGCGACCACGCGGAGCAATCGACCGTGTGGGTTCGCGCTCTTTGTCGCGGCCGCCGCTCCCCATGCAGGCGGTTGCCGCGCGCTCGCGCCCACGGCCAGTCGAGCCGCGAGCTGCCAGCGACGTGGCCGAGGAGAACATGCGCGCGTTACTCGGACACGCGGCCAGTCGCGTCGCATCGCATGGATGCGACCCTCTAGGAGAAGCCGACGACTCTCCGCCGAGCTCAACGGCCACCGATGCGTGCAACCGCGAGGATACCGGAAGCTTGAATCCCAGCCGGTGTCGCATTAAACGGCGCGCCGTGATTGGCGGGCCGCGATCGAAGCGGAGGAGATTCAACCTAGGTACGTACGTACTGCGGGAGCGCGCCACCTTGCGGCACCTGAATACAGGCGCGATCCAAGTCCGTGAAAGCGTCTTTGGAGCGGGCTCGACAATCGGTTGCGGTGGCTCGCATGCTTGTCGTGGCGGGCGCAGAGGCGCTGGTGCGTATACGGCCGCATTTACCACACGCTCGTGCCGTGGCTCGCCCAGCCCATATGTGGGCTTTACTCTCTGCTACTAACACTTTGGTTGGTTGGTGTTGCTCGTCCGCTGGAGAGCGCGAGATGCCTCGACCGACCTCGGAGCTCGCACTAAACCTGCAGCACCATGGCCGTTGTCGCGCTAACACCATCGTCCCAGGAATGCGATTGGGTCGAATGGGGGTACGCGAGCGAACTCCATGCGCCTTAGGGACGTCGGGCTTTCTTGAACGCTGAGGTGTCGCGTTTGGGTTGCGTCTCTTGGTCTGCGTCGACAGGGCAGGATCGGAGCCAACTTCATCGGGAAATCGAGTGAGCCACTCACGACTCTTCGCCAATGATTGCCGTCCTGGGGCTCTGCGTGACCGCGCCGACATCGCCACGAGCCCGATCGGCTTGTGTACGCTGATGGATTGGTTGCGTCAGCGCTTTGTGGTTATCAGGGCCAAAACATACCGCTGGAGCTGGTCCAGCAGCACCAAGAAGACGTTGGTGGTGACGCTGGCTTCGACCCGAACACCACGCAGAGCGAGCGCTTCACACGCGTCCTCCAGCCGGCGATCGCCAACGGGAACGTGGTGCTCGCGGTCAATAGCGTTGAGCTTATTTGAACCCAAAATAACGCTACCGTAAATGCAAAGGCGATCAATTACAAATTTGAAGATTTATTTACAAAAAATGAAAATCAGCAATTTTTGCAAAAAACGCCACACATTCCAGAAAACCGTCTTCGGCCATACAAAGAGCCATACTAGCGTTTTGGTTGGCTTCAACGGACGCAACACGGACGTCCAACAAGTTGGCAGCAACCAGTGCCCCCAATCCGATTCGGCGGCCAGATCCACACGTGACGAGCATGGGCAAGCAGGGGAGCAAGAGCAAGGCTGCGCAGCCGCCGCAGCTGCAGCAGGCGCCGGCGGAGATCGCACAGGTGCCGGGCTTCTTCGGGCACGCGGTGCAACCGGGGCAGGCGCTCAAGTGGGCGAACGAGGTGGAGGAGTTCGTGCTGAACGTCAACTCGGCGGCGCTCGGCGCCGAGGTCAAGGAGGGCCGCTCGACGCTGTTCGTGCGCGTCAAGGGCGCCAAGGTTGCGCTGTGCTCGCTGGCGCCGCAGGCGGCCGAGCAGTGGAACCTGACGCAGACGTTCACGCCGCTGGAGGGCGAGGTCGAGTTCCTGGTGGAGGGCGCCAACGCCATCCACCTCACGGGCTTCGTGGACGTGCAGGACGAGGAGGACAGCGGCGACGAGCACGACTTTGACGACGACGAGCACGAGCTGGACGATGAGGATGATGAGGAGATCGACCCGGACGACATGATGGTCTTCGAGGCCGGCGGGTCGTCGGACGAGGACGAGGAGATCGAATCGGACGAGGACGAGCCGAGCGACGAGGGCCGCTTCGAGGTGGTGGAGGAGCGCGTGCACCTCCACAAGGACGAGCCCGTTAAGAAGGCGGAGCCCAAGAAGGAGGCCAAGAAGGAGGTCAAGTCGCCGGCCAAGTCGCCGGCCAAGGCGAGCCCTGCCAATGAGCAGCCCAAGAAGGAGCAACCCAAGAAGGAGCAACCCAAGAAGGAGCAGCCGAAGAAGCAGCAGGAGCAGCCCAAGAAGCAGCAGGAGCAACCCAAGAAGCAGCAGGAGCAGAAGAAGGAGAAGGCCGCTGCTGCCGCTGAGAAGGCGAAGCAGCAGGCCGAGAAGGCGAAGCAGCAGGCCGATAAGATCGCCGAGCTGACGGCCAGCGCTGGCAAGAAGCGCCCGGCGCCGTCCGACGCGGTCGATGTGCCCAAGAAGGCCAAGACGACCCGGCAGTACAAGGGCATCTCGATCGAGGAGACCGCCGTGGGCAAGGGCCAGCCCGTGCAGAAGGGCCGCAAGGTGAGCATCCTGTACCGCGGCCGCCTGGAGAACGGCAAGCAGTTCGACGCGTCGCAGAACCGCAAGAAGCCGTTCACGTTCCGCCACGGCATCGGCGACGTCATCAAGGGTATGGACATCGGGCTCGAGGGCATGCGCTCGGGTGGCAAGCGCACGATCCACATCCCGTCCAAGCTCGGCTACGGCCGCTCGGGCGCGCCGCCGACCATCCCGGGCAACGCCAACCTCATCTTCGACATTGAGGTGCTGTAAGCGCTCCGCTTGACGATGGCAGGAACACGCTTCGATATGCATCGATAGACGCAAATACACAAAACACTCGGGGACGATAAGCCCGGCAAGCACTGCTGCGTACGGCCTCCGTTGCATTGGCTGGGAACATGTGGAGGAGGAGGAGGAGGAGGTGGTGGTGGTAGTGGTGGTGGTGGTATTGTAACTATGGCTCATACAAACGTGCATATAATACGCCGAGTAGCGCACCGACCGCTCATTCTTGAAATCGACGGGGCGAGCGCGCTGCTGCTGCTGCTGCGCGGCTCTTGTATTGCTGGCGGCGGCGCGGACGGACTTGCGGAGTTCCTAGGTCTACCGCATCATCGTGAAGAAGACGAAGGCGTCCATCTTGGCCTGCTCGCGCTCCTGCTCGGGCGACACGCTGCCGGTGGCCGACGGTAACCGCAGTGTCGTGTACTCTCGCGTGGCGGCGGCGGCGGCCGGGGGCGTCGCGCGCGGCGACTGGGATGGCGGCGCGAGCGCTGACGACGGCGAGCCCTGCAGCGAGCGCTTGGCCGCTTGCGGGGCCGACGCGACGAGCGCGAGCAGTTCTCGGAGCGTTTGCGACATGGTGGGCGTTGCGGGGCTTGCAGGTGCTGGCGCGGTGGCTGCCGGAGCGGTCGCTGATGCGGGCGGCGCAGGTGCTTGGCGGGGTTTTCGCTAATGGTACGTAAGGCCGAGCAAGCGAGCGCGACGGAGCCAAGAAGGAGGAGGAGGAAGAAGGTGACGCCGGATCTCGTACCCTTTGGCGCTGAACTGCTTGGGGGCGAGTATCGTGGTGTCGCCCCTCCCCCCGCTCATACTGAACCCAAGTCACTTGAGGTTCAACGTGCGCCGGCGCTTGGTTTCGTCAGCTCGAGATTCGCTGCTTCGTTTCTTTGTTGGAACGTTCTCATGGACGCGCCATGTGTACTTGATCTTTGTATACTGACGACGGACATGTCTCTCGCGTGGACCACATGATGCATCTTTTTTTTATCAGTGCTGCAGATTCGGCGGCGCGGCGCGCTGACGCGGATCGCGTCGGGCCTGGCCGTTCGCGACGCCCGTGAGGCGCAGCGCGTGGCGAGGGACGCGTACACGTTCGCGGCGCTGTCGCTGCTCTGGTTCCTTCGTCTACCGGTGGCTGGCGGCGCCGACCGGCTCGTCGCGTTCGACGACGATGACACGCGCGCGTGTGTGGCGGCGCTGGCAGCTGCGCTCGCGGATAGAAACACGGCCGCCGTGATCGCCACGGGACACATAGGTACGAACACGCCGCCGTGTCGACCAAGCGGTGACGTCAGTGTGTCAACGATCCGGGCTTCTGACTAGTTGCGCCGGGCTTTTGGTCAATGCGACGCCTGCAGGATTCTGGGAGCTGCTGCCGGCCGCGCTCGCGCCGCCCGTGCTGCCCGTCGACGCGACCCAGTGGGTCGTGTACCGGCCGCTGCACCACGGCCAGGTCGACGCGCTGGTCGCGGCCATCCGTTCGGCACCGCGACGTCACCTGATCCCGGTACGTCGTGGCGATGACGCGCGTGTGTCGACGCGGCTGGAGGACTGACCACGTGCGTGTGTGGTGACCGCTGGTGTGTGCAAGCAGGACAAGAACTGCTTTGGGCTGCTACGGGATGCGCTGACGCCGTCGAATCACGCCGACAGACCTCCGCAGCTCGTCGGGCTCGTGACGGACCAGCGCGCCAACCCGCAGGGGCCGCGCGTCAGCGTCGACTTCCTGCGCCACGTGACGACGCTGCCTACTGGCGCCGCGCGGCTGCACCTGGAGACCGGCGCGCCGCTCTGGTTCGCCGCCGTGCTGCACGACGAGCGCTTCTACGACGCCGATCACAGCCGCGACCCGTCGATCAAGCCCTTTCGACTCGTGCTGAGACGCGTACGGGTCCGAACTGCTGCTGGAAATCCGTCTCGTGGATGCTTGCTGACCGGTGGTTCATGGTGGTGTGGTCGTAGATACCGACGGACGCCGCGACGGTCGACGCTGCGGCCATCATGCAGTCGTACGCGAGCATGCTCGAGCGCGTGGTGCTCGCCCACCCGGAGCAGTACCTGTGGCTCCACAACCTCTGGCGCGACATCGACAGCGCGCCTCCCATCCGTGTCGATTAGGAGTGAGCGTCAATTAGCAGCGACTGTGGCAGTCAACACTCAACACCAATCAACTCGCACGTCCGTCATGAACCGCAGCGAACTACTGTACTCCTTCACCGCCGTATGCCAAAGCTACAGAGGCGTGGGCAGCAGCCGGTGGTTCTTCTCGAGCGCGTAGGCGCTCCTGGGGTTCGTCAGGCTGTCGACGTACTTCTGGATCATGGCCTCGTGCGCGCGCACCAAGTAGTCCTTCTGCTCGCGCACCACGCGTGCCCTGGGCCCCGCCGGCGAGTCCACGCTCACCATGATCGTGTTGTCCGGCACGCGCTCGCCCGGCGCGACGACGACGCCGCTGCCGATCAGGCAGTTGTCGCCAATGACGGCGCCCGCGCCAACCTCCACCTTAGGCTCAAGCCAGTTGCCGCTGCCGATGCGCGCGGCGCGGACGACGCAGCCCGACTCGATCAGGTTGCAGTCGCCGACGCGCATGCCGGCCGCGTCGGCCGCCTCGAGCACCACGCGGTCCTCGATCAGCGAGCGCCGGCCGATCTCCACGCGGCCTAAGAGCGCGCGCACCGCCGCCTTGGGGTGCACCACGCTCTGCTCGCCCACCAACACGTCGCCCTGCAGCTCCGCCTCCTCACACACGGCCGCCAGCCGCGCCACCGTCACCGCCATCTCTCTCGGTGGGAAGGAATGACCAGATACTCACTTTGTTGGTACAGCTTAGTAAATGCCACTAATTTGAGATAATTTTGTAAAATTGATATATTGTCCTCTTTTGATCGTGTGGACATTATTGAGGATACTACATACAAGTAATACGATCGGTTGATATAATCATACTGTATGATTTAGTGAAGTTACTAATCGAATGTTAAATATATTAATCACGCTTGTTTGAAAAACCCTTGCAAATACATAATCTGGTATCAATTATTTCATGGCAGTTGCGCACTGGAGTTTTGTATGCGGTCGAACCATAAGGCTTCAATGGAGACGAGATGCCGCGCGCCGCGAGGATCATCGACGGCCGCGCGGTCGCCAAGGCGCTGCGCGCGGCCATCAAGGGCGACGTGGAGGCGCTCGCGACCAAGTACGGGCGGGTGCGCCATCTCTCTCTTTCTCTCTGAATCCCTATTGCTGGCATTCAAGAGCGGTAGTGATAACCACTCGGCAATCCGCAGCCGCCGGCGCTCGGCCTGATCATGGTGGGCGACCGCAAGGACTCGGCGCTGTACGTCAAGAACAAGCAGAGCGCGTGCCACCGCGCAGGCATCCGGTCCGTCAATATTCTTCTGGACGAAGGCGTCAGCCAGGTACGTCGCAGCGCGGTAGAAGCATCGAGAGGTCGAGAGATCGACTAACGATCCAGACAATCATGCCCAGGACGCGGTCGTGGAGCAGGTGGAGCGGCTCAACCGCGACCGAGGCATCGACGGCATCCTCGTGCAGGTAGGTTGGCGCGCCTGGTCGCGGCCGTTGTCTGCCGCCTCCGATGGGGCCTCACGCTCCTGCTCTGGCCCGCAGCTGCCGCTGCCCGACTCGCTGGACGCACAGGCGATCATCGACCGCATCGCGCCGGCCAAGGACGTGGACGGGCTGCACCCGTTCAACGCCGGGGAGCTCGCCATGCGCGGGCGGTACCCGTTCCTCGTGCCGTGCACCGCCAAGGGCGTCGTGGCGCTGCTGGACGCCGAGCGCACGCCTCTGGCGGGCCGGACGGCCGTCGTCATCGGCCGCAGCAACCTTGTGGGCAACCCGATCAGCATGCTGCTGCGCAAGCGCGACGCGACCGTCATCCAGTGCCACTCCAAGACGGTCGACCTGCCGGCGTACGTGCGGCTGGCCGACGTGCTCGTTGTCGCCTGCGGCCAGCCGTACCTCGTCCAGGGCGAGTGGCTCAAGCCGGGCGCGACCGTCATTGACGTCGGCATCAACTTTGTGCGGGAGGACGGCGGCGACGGTGGCGAGGACGCATCGCCGGCGTTTCACGGCGAGCCCAACGCGGACGGCTTCAAGCTCGTGGGGGACGTCAGCTTCGAGGCTGCGCGCGCGACGGCCGGGGCCATCACCCCCGTCCCTGGCGGCGTCGGCCCCATGACGATCGCCATGCTGCTGCACAACGTGGTGGCGGCGTTCAAGCGCCGCATGGACCAGCGCGACCTCGGCGCGTCCGCCTGAGCGGGGAGAGGAGAGGAGACGACAGGAGACGAGAGGATAGACAGCGTTCAATAGGACTGCGGGTGACGGACGGCCACGCCCACCATCTCGACCCATCGGCAGCGCCAGCCCACCGACCGACGGCGCTAGTCGCCGGCCGCCTTCCTCTTCTTCTGGCGCGCGCGCGGTAGCAGCATCTCGCTGATGAACTGCTCCACGCGCTTGCTGAGCGGCACGTACGGGTTGCACACGACGTACTCGGTGAGCGCGGCGACGGCCTCCTGGAAGTCGGCAAAGTCGGCGCGCAGGTCGTCGTCCTGGCCGCCCGGCGCGGCCTCTCGCTGCAGGTTGGCGAGCACCTGCCGCAGCGTGTGCTCGGACACGAAGCTGCCGACCAGCCTGCAGTCCTTGGCCAGCACGACGAGCTGCGGCAGCGCCAGCGTCGACTGCTGCTCGCGCAGCGAGTGCATGGACGCGTAGTAGCGGAAGACGCGCTGTAGCGCCGGCTTGTGGCGCTGGAACACCTCGCGCACCTTGGGCGACGCCACCTCGGCGCGGAAGAGCTCGGCCTGCGACCGCAGCGCGCGCGGCAGCACGTCCCGCTCCATCAGCTCGCGGAACTTGTCGGCCAGCGGGGCGCTCGACGCCGCCAACTTGCTCGCGGCGACGCGCACGAGTGCCTCGACGAACTCGCGGCCGACCAGCTCCCTCGGTGGCTCGTCGCCACCGTCTTCCGGCTGCGCGTCGGCGGTCGGAGTCGCGGTCGAGCCGTCGCCGAGCGGCTTGGGCGGCGGCGCCGGCGGCTGCCCACTGGCTCGGACGCTCTGCTTGTAGATCTCCTCCGAGACCGCGGCGGTGACGCTCGTATCGGCCGCGAAGCAGTCCTGCGCGGTCCACGAAGCGGACGGACTCCGACCGGTTAGACGCAGGGAAGGCTGGCTAGCGGCGACAGCGAGTGACGCGCCGCCTCACCTTGACGAACCTGCCGAACTCGCTGAGGCTGAGCGCGGCGACGCTGCCCAGGCCGCCGCTCGCGCTGTGTCACGAGGAGCAAGAGAGGCGGCAGTCAGTGCGTCTGCGAGCTCAGACGCTCGCCACGACCTCCTTGGCGCGGCGACCGACCTGTAGTGCTTGAAAATGTCGTGCAAGTCCTTGCTGTAGACGAGCAGCACGCGCCGCAGCGCCTCCGTCTCGGCCAGCACGTCCCTTTCGGGCACGACCGGCGCCATGCCGCCGGGCGGCCCGGTCGGAAGCCTGGCGCGGCGGAACTCGCGCTCGCTCTGCTGGACCAGCAGCTGCCGCACCGCGCCGGCGTCGACAGCCGAGAACTCGCGCACGCGCTCGAGCCAGCGCTCATCGATGAGCTCGACGGCCGCGGCCTCGCTGGGCGGCACGGGCGACATGACGCCTCGCGAGCGCACGCAGCTCCAGGTGACGGCCAGCAGCTTGTACGCAACCTGCGCGAGCGCGCTCGATGCCTCGTTGGACGCGATCGCGACGGCCGAGAGCTCGCTCTGCAGCTGCATGAACAGCAGCTCGCACGTCCGCATCTCCTTGAGCAGGTGCGCGACCATGAGCGCGTCGTAGTTGTCGTTCATGCGCTTGACCTCGAGCAGCAGGCCCCGCACGCGGCGCCAGCTCGACACGATGTTGAGGAAGTCTCCGCGCTGCTTCTCCAGGTTGATGCGGCGCACGGACCCGCTGGTGGTTCGTGTGTCGCGGCCAACGTTAGCCACCAGCACAGCACCGGTACGGCAACTTGCAACGCGTAGCGTACATGGAGGCGCCGAAGAGCATCGCGACGAAGGCCACGTTCTCGGTGGCGCTGCCGGCGTGGATGCTGTCGGTGGTCACGACGGCAGGCAGTTCGGGTTGCACCCGCGAGTGGAACGTGGCGATGTTGCGCAGACGCTGGTCCGTGTCGATCTCGTGAGCCATCTAGCAGTCGGTGCATACGACGCAGTTCATTGACGTGGTCAAGCTGTGAGTAGTTGTTTCGCCATGACACAGGCTCGCGACACTACGCACCGTGGCGTCGAAGAACGTCGGGAACAGTCGGTGGAGCAGGAACGACAGCCGGCGGCCGTCGGTCAGGTCGCTCGTGAAGTTCTTGACGGTGCGGTCGCTCGCCTTCTCCACCGACGTCGACTGCTGCAGGTTCATGCGGAACCAATACAGCAGAAGCGCGTCCACGGGCATATGCGCCAGGTCCCGGATGGTCACGACCCGCGGCCGCCGCGTGTACGAGCCTGCACTGGCGCCGCTGTTGCTCTCTGCCTTGGCGTGCTGCACGTTCTCGGATTGGATCTAGCGCATGGCCGATGATGAGTCAGCAGAACCTGTACAAGGAGCCTAGACCGACTAGAGCTCACCATCTCGGCCAGGTTCTGCAGCACACTGCCGTCGAGCTGGTACTCGAGCGAGTCCATGACATCCTTGGCCATCTGGATGGCCGACGACTCGACCATGCGCGCCATGCCGAACATCGTCTCGAGCAGCATGCGGTTGATGCCGTCCATGCGTTCGTCGTCCTGAGCCATGAGCGTATCGATGCGGTCGAACTGCACATCCAGCCGGCGTCCTTCGCCACCGACCTGTCCAGTAGAAGTATTGGGCTGAGCGTCGGCGCTGTCGTCCTCGCGACCGCCACTAGCAATGAGCCGCTCGAGCTGGTCGATCCGCAATGTGAGGTGCTTGTTGGACTCGGTCAGGCTGTCGATGATGCGGCTCATGGACGAGATCTTGGCCTCCGCGTCGCTGATGGCGATATCCTTGCGGCTCAGCGTCGCTGCTGTGATGGACAGCATAGTCTGGTACTCGACGCTCTCTCGCTACGACGTCGGAAAGCAGAAGAGGAGAGCGTCAGCGCCACACATTCATCCAGACAATGAAGACTCTTGTGCACCTGGTACGCCCTGCGGAGCGCCTCAACCCGCCAGGCTCGGAACAACGAGCTCAAGTTCATCTTGCGCAGCGACCGGAAAACACGGCACTTGAGCTATATCAATGGTAACCAGCAGGTCAGCAGTTAGGAGAGCAAGTGGATCGTGCGTGTGTTGTCATGCTGCTGCAGACGTACCGACCGGATCTCGCGCTGCGAAGCGATCGTGCGCTTCCACCCGCGAAAGATGTGTGCCAGCAGGCTCCTGCTGCGGTGTGTGCGCCACCGCGTCGTGAGTTTGTTGATCTTGGCTGGCAGCCGCTCGCGCGTCGCCAACTCCTTCTCGCGGCTCGTCATTGCCGCTGTGAGCACCACCACGCTGCGCTTCAGCCGCTTGTATTCCTGTCTCGAGCAAGAGCAGCAACCACGTACAGTCGACACTGTAGTCATTGCAAGAGAGAGAGAGAGAGAGCGTACGATGAAGTACGGGAGACGCTCCTGGTACTCTCCGCTGTCCGGCATGAAGATGCTCGCGATGAGCTCCGCAAAGACTTTCTGAAGGAAGGCAACGCCGTGGACGCCGCCAATGTCTGGCCGCCCCTTGCTGCTGACGCTGGCGTCAACTCGGGAGATGAACTTCTCGAGCAGCTGGCAGCACGCGACGGTGAAGAACCGGTTCGGCGCCTCGACCCACGAGGCCATGCGCTTGGCTTCGCCCAGCTTCATCTCGCAGAAGAGCGACACGGAGGCGAACTGCTGCTCGCCCGAGTGCACGGACCACCTGTTCAGCATGAGCCGTGACAGCTCGCCTGTCTCGTCCGACAGGTCCAGGCTCGGGTGCAAGATGCGGAACTCCGAGTCCTTGTCACCAGGACCAGTGCCGCGTTGTTCACTTCGAGACAACCTGCCGTCACTAGCAGCGCCTATTGTGGTGATCGGACGCACAGGCGGCAACGTCGGCGAGTCCAAGCAGGAGACGGAGGACCCGTAGACTCGGGCCGGAAGGATCTTCCCTGGCGTTTTCAGGTGCGCAGGAACGTCTGTTGCGGTCGATGAGCGCGCGGTCTGTGCCATGTCGATCGCCGAGCGGGTGACAGGTCGCCTAGGCGGTTGTCGCGCCGAGCTGCTGCAAGCTCGCACGTCTTCGTCTCGGATTTCCTCCTGCTGGTCGGACGTATACGGGAGCAGCAGGTGCAGCTTGGGGATCGCTGGCCGATGCGGCGACAGCGGCTCCATCGCGCTCACTCAGCACGTTTGTGGTGATCAGCGAAGGCTTGGCGTTTTGGGGGCATGACAGTTGTTGGAAGCGAATATTTATAGTCTGTCTGTTGGCGACTTGCATCTCGCCTTTGCTTGACGCGCTTGACGCCTTCAGCGCACTCTCCCTGGCCCTCATAGTCTCACAGGATGTCTCTCGCGTCCTCCTCAATACGTCGAAGTATCGCAAGTGTCAGCTCGCACCGGCGCAGCATCTGCTCCCCCCACGAGGCTGGAATTCCACCAGCGTTGCCGTTACCGTTGTTGATCGGTGATGAAGGCACTTCAGGCTGGAGGGGTTGAGTCGGCGAGTGCTGCTCTTCGACGGGCCGTGGCTCCTCTACACGTGACGGCAGGGAAAGCGCTTCGACGCCACTAGAGACTGCGCCAGGGGGTGCGAGGGTTGTGCTAGCGCCACCAATGCGAGCTATAGGCGCCACCAAGGTAGATGTCGTGTCGTGCGGAGACACGCCGAATGCGGTGGCAGCCATGAAGGTGGGACGGAGTTGCTTGGACCGGCGGCCCGCGAGTACATCACTATGGCGGTTGGCGATTGTCTTGAGCCGTGCGATGTCCACGAAGGCCGTGCCAAGCGCCGCCGTGATGACTTCGATGTGCTTGACGAATGCGTTGAGAGGGTCACCGTCCGTGTCGTACTTCATAATGTCCTTGAGGCTCGCCTGGAAGCGCGAAATGTTGAGCTTCTTCTTGACTTCGTTCGGCAAACGCTGCGATTTCCAACAGTAAAACAGACGTCACAAGGTCAGTGATGTCAACAAACCATCAACGAGGAGCAGCAGCTTACAGCCGACAGCGGACGATATAGCACATTGGAGCGCATTTGCTGGTGCCAAATAAGCGAACGCTCGTACGACTTGTGGAAGCGGAAGGTGGCTTGCACGGCGAGCACGGCGCTCAGGTCCTTCTTGCCATACAGCTCCATCCGGTAGAGGAAGGTGTGTACGCGCGCCTCCATGCTCGAGAAGCTGAACTTGCGGATGATGGTCGAGAAAAACATGGCGTTTAGACCCACGCTAATGACTGCTATCAGCACGACCACCGTGCGGCCGGTGGTCGTTCTTGGCACAACATCCCCGAATCCGATCGGCACGATCGTAGTTGAGAGCAGCCAGAATGATTCCAGGTCGGACATCTCGTCGCACACGGCGCTGGAGCTCGTGACAGGTGTGTTGGTCGACGCTGCTGGCCACCTGCACGGGCCGTCTATCGTCTCCGTGACGTGAATCACGTATGAGCCGAATGCGCTGAGCAGAACAACGGTCATTATGATCTTCGTCAGCGGACTATCATCCATCACCTTCTTGAACACGAACGACCGGTACGAGAACTCTGCGGCGTCAGTCAAACGGAGTAAGTGAAGGGTGATCCGACACGAACCGCGAACTCGAGCACCCACCGAGGTTCCCGCTGAAGCTTGCGACCTTCTCCTTCTGCCGGATTGGGTACGGGAAGTACAGTAGCTGGCGCCAGAAGATTGGGCGGACGGCGACCGAGAATGTCAGCAGCAGGAACACGCCCGAGGCGTGGCGTCCGACCGCTTCCTCAACTCCTGGGAACGGGATGAAGACGACGGACAGGATCTCCAATAGCTAGAGCAAGATGAGGACGGTCAGTGACTGTGTCGTAACTTACAGCAACGCATACAGTCTAAAACACACCAGTTTCCCAAGAAACTCGCGACGACTTGGAGGCCGACCGCCTTTGGGAACCTTCAGCAAGAATCTGATGCGGATCCACGCGCGAGTAATACCGAGCACGAAGATGACCATCCGCACGATGTTGGGGAGCCTGAACGAGCCGTCCGATAGGTCGATGGTGCAGTCGTCGCGCAGCTCGCACGCCCGATTCTGGCGCTAAGGACAGCGCAGAGTTACCTCTCGCAGAACACGGCGAACGGAGCGTTGCAACGCACCCAGAACGGCGCCTTGAAAGTCAGCGCGAGCTGGATCGTGGTCATCAGCGCGACGAGCACCTCGAGGGCGGCCGTTGCAAGATCGGTCGAGTTGTGCGTGCGCATCTGGAGGCTCCTGGCGATGCTGGACGTCTGCTGCGACGGCTTGATCCGACGGAAGAGCGCGGACCAGTTGGTTTTGAGACGGACAGTCCGCTTCGATCCGGCCTGGTGCGCTTGCTCGCCCGAGGACTCGGCGTTCCGTCTCGACAAGCCCGCCCCGCCAAAGATCCGCGGGACCGATGACTGCCGTTCAGACCGCATCTCGCCACTTCCGCTCGTCGCCTCTCGGGTGCCAGCGCTCTGGGGGCCGGGCAAAAGTGCCATGCAGGCTGCTAAGGCGCTCAACGACCCGCTGTCGCTCCCTTTTCGTCCGTCAGAAGCCACCTGCCTGAGAATACATTCCAGCCCAGGAATAGCGCCGCTCCGCTGACTTCAACAACCGCACCATCACTCCTGTACTGATAATCGCACGCACTCGTTGTAGAGCGCTCCAGATCCGAACATGTGGCGCTTCTAGCTTTTTCAACCAATCAGCACTCATCACGTGGCCCACACCCAGCGATCCTTGCTATTTTCAACCAATCACCTCTCATCACGTGGCCCACACCCGGCAGCGCCTTCTAGAATACAGCGCCTATCTTCGGGCGGCGCAAATGGCGGTCGGTCACTTAGTGATCGTCCGACCGCCGCTCTAGCGTCTGCAAGGAGCCTCGGGCGCCAAGATGAGCGTCTCTCGCGCGCTGCTGAGCCTGCTGGCGCTGCTGAGCCTGCTGGCGGGCGCCGCGAGCGGCTTCTACACGAGCAAGGGCCCCGTCAAGCTTCTGGACCCGGCGAGCTTCCGCGAGCAGGTGCAGAAGGACGCCGGCGTGTGGCTCGTCGAGTTCTACGCGCCGTGGTGCGGCCACTGCAAGAACCTGGCGCCCGAGTGGAAGAAGGCGGCCAAGGCGCTGGAGGGCGTCGTGAACGTCGCGGCCGTGGACTGCGACCAGCACAAGGACCTGGCCGCGCAGTTCGGCGTGCAGGGCTTCCCGACCATCAAGGTCTTCGGCGCGGACAAGCGCAAGCCGACGGACTACCAGGGCGAGCGCTCGGCCAAGGCGATCGTGGACGCGGCCGTCTCGGAGGCGCGCAAGGTCGTCAAGGCGCGGCTGGCGGGCGGCGGCAAGGCGAAGGGCCCTAACGCCGGCGCCAACGCCGGCGCCAACAAGCCGAAGAAGCCGGCCGCCTCGGCCTCCAGTAGCGACGTGGTCACGCTCACGGACGAGACGTTCGACGACCTGGTGCTCAACAGCGGCGACGTGTGGATGGTCGAGTTCTACGCGCCGTGGTGCGGCCACTGCAAGGCGCTCGCGCCCGAGTGGGAGCAGGCCGCGTCGGAGCTCAAGGGCGCCGTCAAGCTCGCCGCGATCGACGCGGACGCCAACAAGCAAAAGGCGGCCGAGTACGGCATCCGCGGCTTCCCAACCATCAAGGTGTTCGGCCCCAACGCCGCGTCGGCCAGCGACGCGCAGGACTACCCTGGCGCGCGCACGGCCGACGCCATCTCGTCGTTCGCGCTGCGCGCGCTGGACGCCATGGGCGGCGGGCTCAAGATCAAGGAGCTAACCTCGGCCGACGTGCTGGCGGACTTTTGCAGCGGCAAGGCGAGCTGCGTGATCGCCGTGCTGCCGCATATCAGCGAGAGCCGCAAGAGCGGCCGCGAGGCGTACTTGGCGATGCTCGAGGAGGCCGCGAAGCTCGTGCGCGGCAAGCCGTTCAAGTTTGCGTGGGTCCAGGGCGGCGACCAGCCCGCCTTTGAGCAGAGGTTCGAGCTCACGTTCGGCTACCCGTCGCTCGTGGCCATCAACCTCGAGCGCCAGCGGTACATCGTGCAGCGTGGCGCGTTCACGGCGCCTGCGATCGGTGACTTCCTGCAGGGCGTGCTCAAGGGCCGCGAGACCATCGTCGGCTTTGACGCGTTCCCCGAGATGCAGGCGGTGACGCCGTGGAACGGCGAGGACGTCGAGGTCGAGGTGATCGAGGAGGAGGAAGACGACGACGACATCATGAACGAGATCCTGGCCGCCGGCAACGCCAAGGAGGAGCTGTAGAGATTTGGACTGCGTCGGTAAGACGTACAACAAGACCTCGTGTTGTAGATGTCACAGTCAACCGTCAGAGTTCGAGGAGCCAATCTCTTGGGCATCCACAGTTGAAAAGCACGGACACAAAGATCTCAACGCGCGGGGATGGCTCCGTTGAAGTTATCGCGCTTTCCAAGCGACGAACCTGACGCGAACCCTCTACAGACATGCATACGTATCCGTCACGGCGTCGAGTAAACGACTGCAGCGCTGTCAAGCACTAGATCCTCGCACACGCGACGGGGCCACTCACTACGATGCCGGAGGTCGGTTG
>JAADXX010000253.1:0-34987 GCA_023338025.1 Phytopythium oedochilum | reverse complement strand
GCTGGCGCCGCGCATCAAGGCGGTCGTGACGTTCGGCAACCCGCTCAAGCTCATGGGCCAGACGATCGAGAGCTCGAGCTCGACGTACGCGTCCAAGGCGGTCGAGTACTGCGCCATGGGCGACCCGGTGTGCGGCAACGGTGCCAACACGATAGCGCACGTCACGTACACATCGGATGGAAGCGTGACCGAGGCGGCGCAGAAGGCGGCGGCGCTGGTGCAGAGCACTGGGTCGCGCGCGTTGCGGGCGTGAACGCGCCAGCCCTCTTGCTGTGAAGAGTTTGTGTTCCAGCGAGTGTCGTAGTGTTGCGTGTAAACGTAATAAAGCGGAGTTGCATCCAGCATTCAGTAGTCGACCCTCGGCGACTCGTTTACGATAAGCAGGTCACGCTCCGTTTGAAGACAACGGTGGTGTCGAATCAGCAATGCTGGACAGGATGTTGCCACTTCAACCGCGACAAGATCTAGGAACTCGGCGCGAACGTTCTCGGTCGGTGCAGGCGCAAACAGACAGCTGCACCATGGAGCAAGGATTTCTTGCACCGACCGAGCGATATCCTTGAAGGATTGGTGTGTCTACACAAACCCATCAAATCCGTACTGTACTGTCGCCATCTCTAACCTCGTGACCCGCCAGTCGGCGAATCGCCCACATGACGCGGGAACGCAATGATGATGTCACCCCGACGAGCACCGAGCCCGGCAGTTCGGCAGGCTCCAGGGACATCGGTGGCCTCAGCTTGGCGCGCGCGTAGCGGCGAGAAGCCATCGATTGAGTGCCACAAAGATCCGAAACACCTTGACGCCCTTCGTGGCGCCAAATGTCGCGTCGTTCCATCTTCAAAGACCCGCGTCGACAACCAAACAACACGCTCAATGTTGACACGACGCGAGCTTTGTCGTTGGAACGTCTCTGGCTGGTTGTCATGGCCCATGATGACATGGCGGCAACGCTTAGGGAGTCTGCTTGGCGCATTGCTGTCCGCAGCTGATCGGAACGCGCATTAGCTGCGTTGGTGTGAAACAGCAAGCTGGCAAATGCACCGAACGAGCCTAATTCTCGACCACATCACCCGGCACCGCTGCTACCTGATTAGGTTGATCTTTCTCCAGCAGCTGTGAAATCATGAGCACTGTCAACTTTACCCGACACCCACAGTACATGGATCCATCATTTCGTTGAAGCGGCAGGACGAAAACGCGCGAGGGAACCCATGTGACCGTGCGGAAGAGCCCAATCGCCTCGTTTCTGCCCTTTCGCTCGCCGCCCATCTTCTCCGTATCTATACAAACGCCAAGACGTTGGTCGACGCGAACCAAACGCGCGACACACCCGCCACAAGCTCTATCGGCCGACGGCCAGACGCTGCCATACATTACCCAAGTGGTTTGCGGGAACCGAGCCAGAGAGAAAACAGGAAAAAGCGAGAAAGGCGCTGCGCGCCTGCGAGTCGCCCTCCCCTCCGAGTTCTTGGTCGCCGCGGACTCATACACTTTTCCAGAGCCCGCACACCGTCCGCATCGGGTTCCCAGCGAACGGAGGAGGGGGAGAAGCGAGCGAGCTCCACGCGAGGATCGTGCGCTCGCGCTTCACGTAAAGACCGGTCTGTCCGCTCCAGCGTCCGCTCCAGCTCCAGCTTCAGCGCCAGCTTCAGCGCCAGCGCCAGTATCGATTTCCGGGAGGCAGAAGAGCGAGAGAGAAGCGTCATGTCGCCAGCCAACGAGACGCGCATGAGCGACGTGCGCATGAGCGAGGAGTTCGAGTCGGCCCCGTCGGTGCCGTCCACGCCGCGCAAGACGCCGCGCGCGTTCATGCAGGCCGTGGGCGGCTTCTTCGGCCGCAAGAGCGCCACGAGCCGCACGTCCATGTCGAGCGACCGCTCGTGGCGCCGCACGCGCAACAACTCGACGTCGCAGTCGCGCACGCACGAGTCGGTCATCGCGTCGCTGCACGCCGACACGGGCAGCAGCGGCGGCGCCGGCGGTGGCGGCGCGCACAAGCCGCTGCGCGAGGCGTCGTCGCCGACCGACCCGGCCGAGTTGGACGCGGTCCAGGAGGCCCCCGAGTTCCTCTTCTACGGCGGCAGCGAGGACGGGTCGTTCAAGCCCGAGCTGAAAGCCTCGGACCTGGACCGCATCGACCACAAGTCCATCCGGCCGTCGCTGCGACAGCACATGCCCATCTTCTTCTCGCCGCCGCAGTACGAGAACCTGCGCCGCAGCAGCCTGTGCATCGACCCCAACGAGTACGAATTCTGATTCTGCCTCACTGACGACGGGTGGTGGCGGAGGCGCGGCGCTGCTATGCGGACGAGCCCAGGCCTCCTCCACCCGGCCCCCTCCTCGTTCCTATTGTGGCTCGGGGAACCCCATTTTTAATCATAATATGCCGTTTTGTGGTCGTGTGTGTGTTCGCCGCCGTCGCTGGCGCAGGTTCTTCGTCTGAACGGGACGCGAGGGCTCCGGCGGACGCAGACGGGCGCGGGAGTGAGGATGGCACCGACTGGGGGATCCAGAGCATCGAGTCAAGCGCCGCGTGCAAGGCAATGTTGCGTGTATTTGGAGAGAAGACAGCGAGAGTGGGCGGCGTGGCGCTCGAAGCCGCCGCCGCGTTTTAGAGTTGTAGCAGACCGATAGGACTAGCCAGAGTCGAGTTGCGTAGGTATAGGATGCCGTTTTCAGGTTTAGATATAGTAGATTGTAGCTTTCGCGGCGAATCAAACAAGAGTGTGGCCAATGCACGCGGCGTATTGTGGATCACGCCGGAGTGGGTCTTGCTCGGATCAGACGCTCCTAGTTTGTGGCGACGTCTTGTTCCTCGTGGTGATGCCGGTGTAGCCATTCCGATGGATTGACGAAATAGCAGAGCGATTGCAACTTGCAGTCGGGCGGACGGACAGATCTCGATGGAAATCGTACGATCGACTAACTCAAGGGGAGCGCGAGGACGGACCAGCTAGCAGACGGACGGACGAGTGCCTGTTGATCGATCGAGTTCCGTTTGCGCTGTCAGTTCTCCGCCCTCCTCTCAGTTGTCGCCCTACAACGAAAATTCTCCAGCAAGCACTTCGAGCGTCAGCTAAATGGTGGAAGAGAGCGCTGCCTTCGAGAACGCACAAGCGATCTCACTGGGTACATAGCGCGCTGGAAGTATCTCTCGGTCAGTCGCCATGCTCGGCCTGGACGGCGGTGAGACCCGTGGTCGCGTTGCAAGGTCGCCTCATCTTCCCCAAAGTGCCCGCTCAGGTTGCCACGCTAGCGCCACAGTCTGGTCAACAAACAGGAGTGTTATATGAGTATGTTATTGACGAATGAGCGTTGATTTAATGCTTTAAATATATCATAGAATGAGTAAATGGCCCGGATTTGTCAGTTTACGACGGCAGTAGAAACTGAAATGAGTGCATCAAATGTTATGTGGCCACGAAGTGCCAGGCGCCAGACGGCACCACACCTGTTGTCTTGGAAACTGTATGAACCCATCAGTAACTGCTCCGGCTACTCGTCTGTGTCAGTAACGCAGGTAGTCAGACCGACAACAGCCATACGTCAGCCTAACACTATAGAGCAAAAAACGGTCAATAGGTCAACTCTGAGGAGCTTTATCCAAGGTCTCCGCAGTTTGACTTGCTTTCCGTATGTTCTGTCGCGCACCATCTTCGATCGCAGTGCCGTCACAGTGGACTGGCCCCCTGCTCCTGCTTGGTCATTTCCAGATACTGATCGTATTCGATCCTCAAACTCGTCCTTCTCGCTCTGCCCTCGCGTCTCCAGCGCGAGCGGCAGTCAGAAGCGAGTACTCAACGACTTCAGTCCCCTCGCACCTGCCTCGATCCCCGAACGTCCATCCCGGCAAAGCTTTTGCGCGTTCCCAGACATCTTTGGGCCGTACGCGCGTGTTCTCCGTCCGATCAGCGCGGGATCTGGAAGGTGACGGCGCAGTCGAGCAGATCGACACGTGCGGTTCCCACCACTAGACGAGCAGGGCAGCGTTCAAAGCGGACCGACGACGGCGCGCCATGTTTTCGGAGCTCTGGGATCGCGTGACGGACTTCTTTAGCCGGCCGTTCCGCGACTGTACCAGCATGTGCGACATCATCGAGCGGCCGTTCGGTGGCCCGCCGGGCTCTCCGGGTGTGCAGGTGCTGCCGCAGCACTTCCCGCGCATGGACCGGGACCGCGACCTCAAGTACGACCTGAGCAGGGGGCCGATCTCGTCGTCGCAGGTGTCGAGCCAGTCGCGGTCGCCCTCGAGCCGCTCCAAGACGTCCAACGACTCGTTCTACGCGTACGACGACCCGTACGACCAGCCGACGCAGTTCCTCTTCTACTGCGGCTACGAGTCGCTCACGCCGTCGTCGGCTGAGGCGGCCGCGCGCGTGGCGAGCAACGGCTGGCGCAGCGACACGATCTCGACGACGCCGTACCTGTTAGGCGTGCACGAAGAAGCCCCGGAGACTCCGCGCACGTCGATCGTGTCGCCGTCCATTTCGCGCCAGATGCCCGTCTTCTTTTCGCCACGCGACGCGCCGACGTCGCCGGCGGCCGTGCCCCTGTACTCGCCGCACCTGTTCCGCATCACGGAGCAGGAGAACGACCCGTACTTCATGCGCTACTCGCGGTGAAGCTCGGGCTGTGCTGTGTTGCGTGTGTGATTGAGTAGGTCGCTTATGTTTATCGGAGGAGGTAGGAGGGGGAGTCGCGTGCACGCAGTCGTGGGCTTGGTCCGTTGGCCAGACGCATAGCATTATGAAATGAACAACCGTTCGCCGTGCTCGCCGCCAGTTTGGGGCGGCAGCATTCAATCACCTTGCATATATGTGCATCGCTCTTGCGCGGTTGCTATCACAGGCTGCTGGTAATATCAGACGCGCCGCCAGACTCGTTCGCTGAGACCGACCAGCGACGCCAATGACGCGACGCGAGCGTGCAATTGTCGACGAAATGGTGAAGAAGTCGGACGCAGTTGGACGCGCACAACAAAGGTATGGACGAGGCTCTGACATGCGGTCAATCCACCGCGACCATACGGCGGCTTCAGTAGTGAACGGTATTGCTCCCAAGCTCGCGGTGGGCCCAGCAGGCGCGGCGTGGCCTTCATTCGCGGCGCGCTGTACCGCACGGGATCCACAGCGAGACAGTTGCAAGGGTTCCCATGTGCCTCGCCACGAGGCGTCACCGAAAGTATCAGCGTCGGGAACATGCACTGGATAATATAGACCGACACGTAACGCGCGGCTGCACTTCACGATGCCATGGATAACTGCCAGCTCCGGACTCCAGAAGGGCGGAGCAATCGCCCTGGATTTTGTGGAGTCTTCGCTGTGGACCCTCCTTCACTGCACGTTCCGCCCGACCACATGGCTAGCATGCGTCATCGCACCGTTGGAGTGTCTTGTCCCTCGCGAACTGTTCCTTACCAACACGACCTGGTGCTTTCCTCGCGCGGACGACTCATTTCCCCGACCACAACCATGCAACGACTGGTCAAATGCCGGTGGATAAGCCCATCCATCTGTCACCGCTCATCCAGCTGCCTTCAACTAGGACACCCCGCGGTCGTAACGCTCCTCTACTGAGTCCTCGCGCACGCCAATTGTCCGCCGTATGGAGTTCAGCAGCTTTCTGTGGGTCTCCGCCACTCTTTCCCCCTTCCTCCTCTTATTCCTTCCGCTCATTTCCCGACTCGCTCCGTACTGCGCACACAGTACGCCTTCGGACCGCGTACTCTCTATATATATCGACGACCGCCAATCGCACCATGCGGGGCTTCATGCGCGCCATCGGGCTCGGCAAACTCTTCCGCAAAAGCTCCGACTCCATGCACGCCGCCAACCGCGCGTCGCGCTCGCCCTCGCGCGTCGGCGCCAACTTCCGCGTCATCACGCTCGAGGAGTTCCAGAGCGCGACGCTGCTCTTCTCGACGCGGCCGGCGTCCACGTCCGACGCGTCGAGCCGGCGCAGCAGCTCGTCCAGCGACCGACCGCAGTTCCTCTTCTTCTGCGGCTCGGAGGCGACTGCAGGCCGCGCGCCGGACCTGTCGATCGCCGACCGCCTCGCGAACATGAACTTCCCGACGCCGCAGCAGCCAGTCATCTCGCACAAGATGCCCGTCTTCTTCGCGCCGACCGCGCCGTCTGTGACCACCGGCTTGTCGCCCTTGGGCCGCCCGCGCCCGTCCATCTTCGCCAACTAGTCGGTTGGCGTGGAGGGCGGGCGCCAAGCTTCCGGTTGGCGCGCTAGACCGATCACCTCGCGCGAGACCGGGAGCAGACCGCGACATACACTCGTCGCCTTGCTGAGTGCTCGTTTCTCGTCGGAAGGAGACGCAGCTCGCGCAGCAAGCGGCCCAACAACACACCGAGACCGAGGACGCGCTTCGCCGCCTTCTCGGACCTTCATCAAGCCTGAAACCGAGCCGGCAGCGTCGTCAAGGACGCTGCGACTGAAAGACTCCGGTCTCGCTCGGTCTACCGTCTCATGTCAAGAGAGATACAACCTCAGGCTGGACGCGACACGACGCCCGACATTAGACGCCGCCTCTCGACTTCAGAGGCGGCTGCAGTGACTCGTGGGGCTCACCCACGCCCGCGTCCTCGCTCTTCCCAGTCATTTCCTCCCAGTTTCCTAAGCGTTTAGCGGCGCCGCGACGATAGAAGTCGTGGCATCCCAGCCCCTCCGACGCCAGTCTTCACAGTATCAGCCATCCAACCATCTCTACAGGGTCCGACGCGCTGCTCTAGCGTGTCTCCCGCGTCGTTCGAAGCGCAGAACGACCGGGCCGCACCCCATTTCCCAACCAAAAGCGAGCGCTCCGAGACTGCAGACGTGCACGCTCGGCCTCCTTCGCCCCAGCTAGTAAGTAGATCCCATCGGAAGGGTCTACGCCTTCTCCTTCTTCGGACAGATGCTTCTCCTCTCACCGATCGCTTCCATGTCAGTCGCCTGCGTAGCTAACAGACGACCGACCGCCGCACACGAGCGTCTTGAAATCAACAAGGTCTCCATTTCCCGCTGACATGCTTGGGCATTTGATGCATCTCCTCCCTATAAATACTCCTTGTCCAGCACCACCTCCCTCCTTGTCACTCAGTCGTCGTCCTCGCCACCAGCAGCGAGCGCTCCATGCAATCGCCCGAGCGCGCTCCAGGGCACGTGGGGCCTCCTCCGACAGACTCGAAGCCTCTGGTCGCTATAAAACGCTGCTGCTGACGCCGCTCTTGCCATGTGGACAACGCAGACAGCACCGGCGGACGCGGCTGCTCAAGCTGCTCGAGCGCGAGCACGACAAGTCCCGCGCGTACGTCTCGTCATTGGCTGGCTAACGGCTCGCCACGAGGCCGACTCACGCCGTCGCTCTCTCGGTCCGCAGCGCCGCGTACTGCAACTCGCTCCGGGGAGCGCGCAGCCTCCCGTCGCTCCACCACCAGGAGCTTCGGACGGCGCGCAGTAGAGGAAATGACGACGCGTTCCAGTCGCCAAGCAGCATCGCCGGTGGCAGACCCAAGAAGCTCGTAGCAGCGCCGGCAGCCTACCTCTCGCCGCTCAAGTGCCGCGCACGAGCGAGCGCTGCGGCCGGCAACAACGCGGGAAGCAGCGGCGGACACGGCACCAAGAGCTCGGTGCTGCTCACGGCGCAAACCAGCGGGCTGTTCAACCTGTGCGACGCGCTAGAGCAGTCGCCGGCCGCGTCTGCAGCCCGCGAGGCCGACGACAAGAGGGCGTGCGTCTCGATCCGCTCTTGTCTCGTGAGGTCTCGATGGCGCTCTAACCGTCCTGGCGTCCGCCATCTCAGCGTCCAACGCGTTGACGAGCAGCAGTCTGAGCCTGAGCGCCAAGTCGCCCGTGACATCCAGCGCGCGCAGCTCGAGCAGGTTCGCTGCTGCGCCTTGAGCTGCCTCGCTCGCCATCCCCCACCACCTCCATCCACTCTGACAGTCAGTCGGTCGTCCGCTTGCTTCATCATCAGATCGCTGGCCGGCAGCTCCGGCGACGCGAGCGCGAGGTCGACGGGCTGGTGCTGCGCGAACAGCTCGAGTGGGAGCTCGCGCAGGCGGACACGGTCCAGCAGCAGCTCGAGGCGCAGGCGGCGAGCGAGTGCGCGCGCCACGCGCAGCACCTGCGGCTGGCGCTCGAGGCCCAGCAGCTGCTCGCGGTTGTGCGCGCGACCGCCGCGCAGTTCGTCGAGTCGCTCGCCTTCCGGCCGGCCGCGCAGGCGCTCGAGGTGCGCGAGTCCTCGCCCTCGGACCTTTGCGCGCTCTGTCGTGGGTCTAACGACTGCGTAGATCCTGGAGCGGGACCAGGACGCGCTCGTTGGCTTCTGTCTGGACAAGTGTCGAGCCGCGCTGGGCGTGACGAGGGTCGAGCGCGAGCAGATTCAGGTACCAAGACGCTTCTCGGCTCTTGTTGTTCGCGCTCTTGACGCTTGATGGCTCACACCGCCGGTATAATGCCACCGCAGACGGAGCTGATGGAGCAGCTCGCTCGAGCGCACGCGGACCTAGAGAGCCGACGGCAGAGCGAGGAGCGCGAGCAGGTTAGTGGTTCCTCGATCACTTCGTCGGCTTTACCTGCGTGCGGTTGGTTGCTGACTTCGCTCGTGGCAGCGGCTCGAGCTGGAGCGGAAGCGCGTGCTGCTGGATGTCCAGGAGACGCAGCGCGCGCAGATGGCGCGGCGACGAGACGCCGAGAGCAGGCGAAGGGACGAAGCCGCAGCTGCTGGCGTCGCCGTGAAGCGCGCTCAGGACGCGGCGGACCGACGAGCGACAGCTGCCAGCGCGGTCAGGAAGGAGCGCGCGCTCGACAACGAACAGGTCGGTGACGTCAGCGCGCTGGCTGCTCTCGATCGGTCAGCGCGGGTTGTGGATGACGAGGGTGTGGCGTTCTCGCAGCGAGTCATAACGCAGATCCACAACAAGCAGGCGGCCAGGAGACTCTTCCCGCTGCGTGTTGAGGGCTGCAGTAGTCCGGTGCGTGCTCGATTCCCCAAGGCGTCCCGGGGTGTCGAGGCGGTGACCCGACTCACCATATTGAGGCTGTGGCGTCCATCCCTAGGTGTGCCGCACGCCGTGGTGGTCGGACGAGTCCGAGGAGCAGCGACTCGACGGGTTCGCGCGCAAGGACGCCGCCTCAGAGCTCGCTGTCGGCGCGGCGTCGCCGGCCATCGTGGCCCACCCGAGGCGGTCGGCGACCTGGTACGACTGACAAGATAGAGAGAGGCGGTCATAGAGGGGGAGTCCACCAACGTACGCGCAATGTCGGGCGAGCGCTCTGCTCCAAAGGCGTCCTTGACGGTGAGATTAGCGCTCCGGCGCGGGCGAAAGGCGCGCGCGCTCTACTGAAACAGCTCGGGCGTCTGCTCCTCCACGAACCCGAGCGTCGACTTTACCTTGTCCTCCCACCCGGTGAAGCGCGCGACGAGCTCCTGGAGCTGCGACGTGTCCAGCACGCGCGGCTACAGATACCAGAGCAGAGATCATCGAGTTAGGCGCTAGAGACCCAAGAGAGGCTTGGCACGGGACGCCACGCACCTGGACCCACGTGACGCGCACGATGGCGTCCACCTGGTCGATCGAGCCCTTGATGAGGCCGCACGAGAGCGCGCGCATGACGAGCCACTCGACCTGCGCCTCGGGGAGGCGCGTGGCCTCGGCCACCTCGGCGAATGCGATGTTG
Source organism: Phytopythium oedochilum (assembly GCA_023338025.1). Lineage (NCBI taxonomy): Eukaryota > Oomycota > Peronosporomycetes > Pythiales > Pythiaceae > Phytopythium > Phytopythium oedochilum. The sequence goes on along the minus strand of JAADXX010000253.1, from coordinate 25,312 downwards.
CGCTCGTGCGACGGGCGCTGGAACACGAGCACCATGAGCGCCAGCAGCGCCACCTTCTCCTTGATGTACGCCTGCTGGCTCACGAGCGCCGGCTGCGCGTTGAACTGCGCGCTGTTGGCGCCGACGATCTCGTTGAACTGGTCAATGTCGCCCTTGTTGAACGCGTGCAGCAGGTCCGACAGCCACTGCTTGTCCGTGCCCTCGAGCGCGCGCAGGATGGGCGTCGCCAGCTGCGTTACGACCCACAGGTTAGCGTCTACGAGATGCCAGCACTAATGCAGACAGACAGAGAGCCGCACCACTTCGCCAAAGTTGAAGACGCCGTCGCCCGTGAGCGCGGCCACGCTGATGTTGACGGCCAGGTCGAAGCGCTCGGCGGCCGGCAGCTCGTCGTACTGCGTGTAGGCCAGGAACATGAGCGCGTTCTTGTAGAACTTGTCGGCCGGGCCCAGCGCGCTGTAGTAGTCGCAGGCCACGCGGTAGTAGGCCGCGTGCACGACGGGCTCGGCGCCCACGAGCGCCTCCACCTCGCTCTTGTGCTCGTCCAGCGCCGCCTTGACCGTCGCGTGGAACGCCGCGCCGCGCCGCAGCTGCAGCTTGGCGATGTGCATCTTGCACAGCAGCGTCGCCTGTCATAGCCGCCACCGCGTTAGCTGCTTCGTCGTGCTGATGGTTCGTGAGCATACAGCGAGGCGCCGACCTCGTGCGCCGTCTTCTCGCTCAGCTGCGACAGGATGCCCTCCATGAACGCCTGCGCCTCGGCCGCGTCTGTCGTGGCGGTCGGTAACGGGTAACGCACACAGGTCAGAGGCTGCCAGTTAAGTAGAAGAGCGTCGGACGCGGCGGGGGCTACGGACCGGCGAACTGCGCGCTGATGGCGTCGCAGATGACGACCAGACGCAGCTGGCTCAGCTTGTCCTGGAAGCTCTTGATAAACTCCGAGTAGAGCTGCGCGGGCGGGGGGAACAAGGCGGTCAGCGGCCGACTCGCGCGCTTCCAGGCGCCTAGAGGCGCACCTTGGGCAGGTTCAGCGGCTCGCGGCGCGTCGCCGGGTCGCGTACGAACGCCTCGATCTCGCCCGTGAGCTCATGGTACAGTCTGCGCCGCGCCACGCGGCCGTTAGTCGCCCGCAGCGCGCGTTTTCCGCCGCGAAGGAGCGGCCGGACGCACCTGCGCACGTGCAGGTCCTTGAGCGTCTGGTAGCGCGGCGCCAGGTCCGGGTACGCGGCCTGCTGGCCCGCGATAAAGTCCATGCTGCGGCGGCGTTCTCCCTCGCGGATTTTCGGCTTTTGGATCGCTCCCCTCCGGAAGAAGAAGCTGGAAATTGCAAATCTGGACGGGAGGGGATGTTGGGACTGCACCGTGCTTTGATTGAAGACTGTGTCGTGTATTGGAACTCATGCTGAACCGCCTTTTTAGCCGCGTCCGGTTTGTTTGTGACCGAGTCCGACTTGTGACTCACCGGATAGCACAACACGTGGCTGGCATCCGTCGATGCGCGTATCACTTCTGTGATTCGAATCACAGACCGCGGCGCGTCCAGCATTATAGAGCGGCTCGCTTGTGTTTCCTTCATGCTGAGTTCACGTGTAAGTACTCGCACCGATCGGGAATGCATCGTCCGTTTGACTTGCCCCACATTGCTCGCTGATTTATCATGGCGGGTAGGTTATTACTAAAATTTAGCACATTGCCTTAAAAAATGAAAGGGCAGCCGTCCTGCAATGCAAATCACAAGTCATTCGCCCTCGCCTCCTCTCCCTGTTTCCGTTTTTCCAGAATCCGTCCTCGCTCACCCCACCCGGCTTCACAATCGTGTTTCCCCCGTCGGGAGAACGAGAAAGGCGGCGATGGCGGCGCGGCAGCAGCATGGCGCAGGCCGCGCGGCGGCGGCGGGCCACAAGCTGCAGTACACGGCGGTGGGCGTCATCGCGGCCGGGCGCGTGGGCAAGAGCAGCTACTGCGACCACGCGGGCTGGGGCCAGAAGCAGGGCAGCATCATCAAGTCGTGGAAGAAGCGGTACTTCGTGCTCAAGGGCCGCGAGCTCTTCTACTTCGCCGAGCGCTCGCCCAGCGGCAAGGGCGTGGACGAGAAGGGCCGCGTGCGCGTCGCCGACGTCGAGTTCACGCCCGAGTTCACCAACGGACTCATCCTGCGCGGCGAGCTCAAGGGCCAGGTGCTCAAGATGCAGGTCGACTCGAACGAGGCCTGCCTCGAGTGGTACAACGCCGTGCGCGCGGCCATCCAGGCCGAGGTCGACAGCGCGCTGGCCGCGGCCCAGGCCGGCGGCGCGGCCGGCGCATCGGGCATCGCCATGCAGGGATGGCTCTACAAGGAGGGGCAGAACTTCAAGACGTGGAAGCGCCGCTACATGACGCTCTGCGGCCGCGTCATCAAGTACCACGCGCAGATGAACGAGCAGCCGCTGGGCGAGGCGCGCGTCAACGACGTCAACATCAACAGCTCGCGATCCTTCGCGCTCGACATTTACTCGGACAACAACCGCATCTTCCGCATCGCCGCGTCCTCGTTCGCTGAGATCGAGGCCTGGGACCTCGCCATCGCGCGCGCGATCGGCAAGGCGCCGTGCTTCGGCGACCCGTACGCGTCCCAGCCGGCGCCGTTCCTCGGCGAGTCCGTCGAGGAGTCCGTCGTGTGCGAGGGCTGGCTCTACAAGCGCGGCCAGCGGTCCACCGCGTGGCAGAAGCGCTTCTTCACACTGCGCGGCGCCGGCGCGATCGAGTACGCGGACGGGCCGGGCGAGCCGATCAAGGGCACGGGCGAGCTCCTGGCGGTCAATCTCGTCGGCGAGCGCGGCGCGCACTGCCTCGAGTTCCAACTGCGCTCTGGACGCAGCCTGAGCGTCAGCGCCGATGCGCAGCTCGACATTGACAAGTGGCTGCGTTCGGCGTGCGAGGTGCTGCAGCTCGACCCCGATGACATCCCGACCGTTCTTCCCAACGCGGCGTCGACAAACCCTGCAGCATCGACCACAGCGACGCCTATCGGAGGTCTCCGTCGGAAACTCAGTCGTGCGCTGTCGAACGCGAGCTCGTCGACAGCTCCCTTGTCGTCGCACGGGTCGGGGAGTCTGTCCGAGAACTCGAGCGAGGGCGTCAGCAACTACTTGGCGGGGCTAGACATCCAGGAGAACAGAGTCTCGACGACCCGGTCGTCTACCTCTGAATCCAAGCCTCGCAAGTCAGGGTGGCTGCGCAAGGAGGGCCACCGCGTGCGCTCACTCAAGCGCCGGTACTTTGTCGCCGAAGGTCGATCTGTCTCGTACTACGAGCAGATTGGCGAGGGCGCCAAGGGCCAGGTTGTTGTCAAGAGCGCAGCATTCAACACGACGTACCCGAACTGTCTGGACCTGAATCTGGCGACGGGGCGAGCGCTGCGTGTTGTGGCCGAGTCGCCCGAGGAGATCCGCTCATGGTTCGAGTACTTCAACTATGGCGCTGACAAGCAGTTCGACATGGAGCAGCGAGTAGCGGGCGACGAAGGCTTCGACATGGGCGGTCGTGCGTCGGAGGTCGCGCAGCGAGCCCAACTCGCAGAACAGGGCGAGGGCTGGCTTTTGAAGAAGGGCCAGAACTTCCGGTCGTGGAAGCGCCGATACTTCCACTTGGACGGCAACAAGCTGTCCTATGCTGCTGCCGAGGGCGGTAACCCGCTCGGCTGTGGTGTTGTGCGTGGCGTGGCGCTTGGCAACGAACGCCCGTTCTGTCTCGACGTCCAGTTCATGAACGGGCGTTTGCTTCATGTCGTTGCGAGCTGCGAGGAGGAGATGGTTGCGTGGAACCGCTCGCTGCACGGCGCTGCGCTCTTGACCGAGTCGAGCGGCGACGGCAATAACGCTTTGGACGAGAACGAGGTGTACGCCTCGACTGACGAAGAGTTCGACTACGACGATCTCGAAGAAGACCACGAGGCGCGGCTGGACAACATGGCGCGCGCTGTGACGGCGGCGACTGCCTTCAAGCGTCAAGTGTCTGCCGCTCGGGCTGCTCGGGCTCCCTCTGGTGGTAGGCCGCCAAGTCGTCTGAACTCCGTGTCGAGTGACAATGCGAGCATCAACGAGGATGACGAGGAGGAGGAGGAGGAAGATATGCACAAGGGGCGTAACTCAGCTTACCTGGCGCAGCAGCGGCCGTCCGTGTCGAAGGTCATGATGATGAACGCGAAGATGGGCACCAGCAGCGCCAACATGGAGCCGGCAGACCTCGTCGTATGCAGTGGCTGGCTACGCAAGGAGGGCGGCACCGTCAAGAACTGGAAGCAGCGCTACTTCACACTGCATGGCCTGACCCTGTGCTACTTCAAGAGCGACAACGGGCCTCTGCTGCGCAACCTGACGGTCTGCCACGTCGTCGCAATGCGCTCGAAGCAGCTTTGTCTGGAGATCACGGCTGAGTCGGGTCGCAAGTTGCTGGTTGCGAGCGACTCCCGCCCGGAGTTTGATCGGTGGCTGTCGGCGTTCCAGCGCGCACTCGCGGTCGACAAGGAGCGCAAGATGGCGCGCGCTGCGACCGACGGCAAGTCCTCCGGCGCGTACACCGCGCCCGAGCGCGACTCTTCCGTGAGCTACAAGGTGCTGTGATTCTGTACGCGGAAGCAAGTGTGCGTGTAGTGCGACTGGTTGCATCGGGAACCAAGTCGTGCTGCGTTATTGTTCAGTCCAAGACGTGTTTCCTATCAAACATCCGGCCACTGTGAGCGCCTCGACCGTACTCGCGAGCCATCACAGCGCTGTGGCGTCCCGCCTATCCATCGACTGGGCAGTCAGGCGAGTGCTCGTCGTAGATGTGCCGGCAGCTCCTGACCGAAATGAACCCTTTCACTTGCAATTTCTCCAGTCGCATCCTGCCGTCTTATTGACGCGAGAGCATCGTTTTCTGGGCCTTACAGCTGATTCCACCAAGAGCGTCAAGATGCGGACGCTCACGACGTTTGTCTATCGACTGCTGGACCTCACGGCAAACAACGAAGCGCTCGCGACCACCGGGTCTCGTCCTGCCGCGTGTGCGTGCATGTGCCGCTACTGCTTGAGGAGATTCTACGCCGACCACGTGGAGACTCGCTCTTTAAGCAGGACGAACGGATACATTTCGTTTTCGCGCAGCACTCGAACGCGATTGAGCTGTCGTCTGTCGCCAGCTTGTTATTCTGCCGCTTGCTGCGTGGAAGTCACGTGTTGTGTCGGCCGTCGACGCGCTTGGAGCGACGAACATCCACGAGCACCTTCGACGGCGCACCCTGAATCAATCTGATGACCCCGCACGAAGTATCTAAAAGCGGACGAGCGAGTGTCGAGAGGGCATCGCAGGCGATGCAAGGCGTCCGCAGCAGCCTACGCTCCGCCTCGTCCTCGTTATCCGCTCGAGCGCATGTTTGCTCGCACTTGGCAACACATAGCTCCCTTTCGAAGGCAGAAGAGCTTTGTCATGGCGTGTACGAGACGCGATCATGCCAGGTGCCTCCGCCATAGTGCGGGATGCAGCACGGCGTCCTGCCAGCCTGCTGTCAGTGCGTCGTTCACCCGCGTCGACACCATCATCTAACTGTGCTGAGTGTTCGCCGCCACGGCCGAGGAGCGAGTTGGGTGCGTCCCCCGTATGAGTGGACCCTTCCCTCCGGCTTGCATAGCGCAGCTTCGAAGTGCACGATCGCCCCGTGATGCGCTCGAGCAGTCGTCTCGGGATCACGAGGATGTGTCGTGACACCGCGGACGGACACGTCAGGGGGTGCGTGCGGTCGTCGACTTTCTTCCAGCCAGCGCGGTGAAGTCCGACGCCGTCCGTCGACCGAGTCATCCGTCATCGAGTGGCCCGTCAGTGACGCCCGCGTTGCCCGAGCCGCTCTGTGGGTGGCTTGGGCGTCAGCGGACACCTCTTGGCTCAGGTCAGAAGGGTGGGGAACCGCGCAGCTGAGGTGGGCTGAGAGTGGCTCGCTCGGTCGAGATGGGCGGTCGCAATGGCTTCCTTCCACTCGACAGCAAGTGTCTACCATAGAAATGTGGCCAGCGGTCGACACAAGCGCCGTCATCTCGTGCGAGGAGCGTCGCCGCCGTGCCTCGATCCTAGATGCGAACGCAGCCTTGAAGTCGAACGCGGAGCTGGCGCAAGGTGGACAGTAGGACGCACCATCGCAGCGGAAGCTGGTCCAGTGGACCGCCAGCGGAAGTTCCAGCTCCAGCCTGGAACATGCCAGGCGTGCGATGCATTCACTCTGGCGCGAGAATGCGCGTCGTGGATCCATAATTCGGCCTCCATACCTAATCCCATCTCCGTCGCATCTGTCACGAACCTCATTTATCAAAGTGCGTTAGACCACTTTTCCCCAGTGTATTTGAATCACACAACTGATTTAGCGCTGCAAATCACTGGTCGAGTCCGCCTTGACCTTGACGGAGAGCTCATCTGCTCACACATCAGGCGGTTGGGGACTTTGGCCGAGTGTAAATCGCGCCGGCGCTTCTCCCCGCCGGCGACACTCGCGCTCGACCTGCCAGACCTCTGGACCAGGCCCAGAGAGCAATCCGCGCGGCGACAGACACGCCCCGAGTCCACGCGGCCGACCGAGCAGCGGCCATGGAGGTGCCGCGCATCATGCACGACGAGCTGCTGCACCAGCTCGAGGAGCCGCAGGAGGCGCACGTGGCCGAGCTGCTGGCGGCGGCGGCCGTGCCCGCGGGCGAGGCCAAGGCCGCGACGGTGCGGCGCGCCAAGCTGCAGCACGAATCGACCGAGTCCACGCCGCTGCTCTTCCGGGACGAGCCCGCCGTGCTCGTGGACGTGGCCAAGCTCGACGCCATGCTGAACGAGGAGGAGAAGATGGCCGTGGACGCGGACGCGCACCTGGCTCCGCGCGCCATTGTCGCGGACGAGGTCAAGCACCTCGTGGGCTTGTCAATCCCGATGGTGCGTCCGTGTGTGCGCGTCGGCTCCTGTGAGTGAGCGTAGCGAGTCGTCGAGAGACTGACTGACACGGCCGTCGTATCCGGATAGATGCTGACGGCCATGCTCGAGATCCTGCCGGACATGGCGCTGTCCATGATGATCGGCCACACGACGACGGACGTGGAGCAGAGCGCGCAGGTGCTGGCGGCCTTCAGCCTGTCCAACACGGTGCAGATGCTGCTCATCGGCGGGCTCGTCGCCGGCCTGTCGTCGGCCATCGACACGATGGCGTCGCAGGCCTTCGGCGGCAAGCGCTTCGAGGAGCTGTGGCTCTTCTGCCAGGCCGGCGCGCTCGTCTACCTCTGCTGCGCGCCCGTGATGATCGCGCTGCTGTGCTCGGGCACGCCGCTGCTCGTGCTGCTCGGCCAGGACCCGACGATCGCCGCCTTCGCCGGCAAGCTGCTGCTGTGCAGCGCGCTCATGATCCCGCCCTGCATCGCCTTCACGGTGCTGCGCAGCGCGCTGCAGGCGCAGAACATCGTCTTCCCGTTCGTGCGCGCGGCGCTCGTGGGCTGGACCATCAGCGGCGCGCTCGCGTACTACCTAGCGTTCTACACGCCGCTCCGGTACTACGGCATCGCGCTCGCGAGCCCCGTGTGCTGGACCATCAAGGTGCTCGTGCTGCTCCCCGTGGTGCTCCAGAACCAAGTCTTCCTCGACTCATGGCCCGGCTGGCAGCTCAAGCGCGCGGTCGCGCTCGTTGGCGGCGTCGCGCGCCTGGGCATGTCGAGCATCCTCATGTCCGTCTTCCAGATGATGGGCTTCTCGACCATCTCACTCATCGCCGGCCTGCTGCCCAACGCGGCCGTCATGATCACCGCCAACAGCATCTTCGCGTCCGTCATGGTGCTCTCCTTCATGCCGCTCATGGGCATCTGCGTGGCCGGCGCCATCCGCATGGGCAACGCGCTCGGCGCCGGCCAGGCGCGCCGAGCGCGGCTCATCAGCATGATCGTCATGGGCGCCTCCGTGTCGGTCGCGACCCTCTCCATGTTCCTCATCGCCGCCGTCGCGACGCCGTACGCCAAGGTCTTCACGCCCAACGTCGAGGCGACGCAGGTGGCGACCGACATGATCCGCACGCTGCTGCCGATCGTCCCGCTGCTGGGCCTCATGTTTGGCCTCCAGTCCGTCTTCCGCGCCTGCGGCAGGCAGTGGCTGTGCGCGCAGTTCAACTTCGTCTTCATGTTCCTGCTCGGCGTGCCGCTCGGACTCCTGCTCGCCGTCAAGTTCGACGCCGGCATCACCGGGCTCTGGTTCGGCCACATGGCGGGCATCCTCACCTTCTCGGTCGCCGGCGCCGTCTGGCTCAACGGGCTCAGCTGGGAGGCCATGGCGCACGAGGCCAAGCACAACACGCACCTGCGCTTCGAGGAGCCGGAGCGCGAGCTGGAGCCCGCGACCGCCGCCTAGGCGGGCGGCCGAGTCCAGAGCAGTCAGTCGAGGGCAGTGGATGGAGCGGATTCATATCTATTAGCCGTCTCAGGACTCCAGTGGGGAGCTGGGGAGCAGTGGAAGACACATGCATCCTGCTGGGCTCCACATGTAAGGGTCGAGTGTATGACTTGTGGACCGTCGGAAAGTGAATGAATGGATCGAGTCTGCGAGCGTTAACGACGTGCATGCACCGCACGAATCCACCTCGGAGCTGTCCGTGAGACCCTTGTGGATGGCTACAGACCATTCGATGATCGTGTCGGAGGAGTCTTCGCCTCATCTATGACGGTGGTGGGCTCACTCATCTCCGGCGGTGGCCAAGTGACTTGACGGGGAAGAGACGGGCGGGACGCTCGGCCGCTTTTCATTCGCTCGGTGCACGCGCCACGGCGAGCTCCACTTCCTCTTGCAGTGGTCGTCGCTGACTTGGGCTCGCTATGGTCCTCTTCCTGCTTGTCTTCGTGCTCGGATCACGCGCTTCGTGTGACTGGTGTCCGATGGTTGGCGACGTCTGTGGAGCACCAGAGCGAGCAGCTTGGTGTCGGTGGCTGCTCGCCATTTCCAAACGCGCCGCCGCCATCATGGACGTGCAGCAGGAGCCGCGGCCATCGGGCGAGCGCACGCCGCTGCTGCGCCGGCGAGAGGACGCCGAGGGCGTCGCCAACATGGACGACGCGGCCAAGCCGGACGCCGACGCGCTGCTGACGCGGTGGGAGATCGCGACGCAGGAGTCCTGGCACCTCGTCCGCCTCGCCGTCCCCATCGTACGTCCCCTCCTTTGCGCTCTACTATTGCAACGAGCCTGATCCGAGGGCTAATGGCGACGCTCGACGCCGCAGACGGCGACCGTCTTGCTGGACACCATGCCCGACATCGTGCTCGCCATGATGGTTGGCCACGCGGCCGGCGCCGACAGCACGCGCGTCCTGGCGGCCTTCAACCTGCTCGGACTCGTCGTGAGCTTCGTCGTGGGCGGCTGGTACCAGGGCATCACGTCCGCGACCGACACGCTGTGCGCGCAGGCCTTCGGCGGCGCGCGGCTGCTCGAGCTGTGGCTGTTCTGCCAAGCCGGGCTGTTCGTCTACCTCGCGCTCGCGCCGGTCGTCGTGGGCGTCATGTGGGCCGGTAGCCCGATCCTCGAGGCGCTCGGCCAGGAGCCGTCCATCGTGCGCATCGCCGGCGCGCTGCTGCTCGTCAACTCGCTCTTCGTGCCGCCGCTCGTGCTCTACGGACTGCTCAAGAGCGCGCTGCAGGCGCAGAACATTGTCTCGCCCTTCGTCACGTCCTCGTTCGCGGGCTGGATCGTGAGCGGCGCGCTCGCCTACTACCTCGCCTTCCACACGTCGCTCGGGTACATGGGGCTCGCGTTCGCGGCGCCCGTCAGCTGGGTCGTCAAGGCCGTTGTGCTGCTCCCGTCGGTGCTCAACTCGCACGCGTTCACGTCGGCCTGGCCTGGCTGGCAGGGCGTCCAGGCGCGCGCGCTCGTGCCCAAGGTCGCGCGGCTGAGCGGCTCGGGAGCGCTCATGTTCCTCTTCCAGACGCTCGGGTACACGACCACGTCGCTGCTGGTCGGGCTGCTGCCGGATGCCGCCGTCGCCATCGCCTCAAACGGCATCTTCGTGCTCACGCTGTCCTTCTGCTACATGCCGCTGCTCGGCGTCGGCGTCGCGGGCTCCATCCGCCTGGGCAACGCGCTTGGAGCGGTCCAGCCGCGTCGCGCCTCCGTCGTCAGCGCGCTCGTCATGGTCGTGTCCGTGGCCGTGTCGCTGCTCGCGATGCTCTTCATCGCGCTCACGGCACGGCCGTACGCCTACAAGTTCAACGTGAGCGTCGAAGCGACCGAGGCCGCCATCGCGCTCATCTACCGCCTGCTGCCCATGATCCCGCTGGTCGGCGTCACCTACGGCGTCCAGGCCATCTTCCGCGCGTGCGGCAAGCAGTGGCTCGGCGCGCAGTTCAACTTTGTGTGCGTCTTCATGCTGGGCGTGCCCGTCGGCCTGCTGTTCGCGACGGTGCTGGACGGCGGCGTCGCCGGACTCTGGCTCGGCAACACGGTCGGGCTCGCCGTCTTCTCGGTCGCCGGCGTCGTCTGGGTGCACCGCGCCGACTGGCGCGCGCTCGCGCTCGAGGCCGCGCACAACACGCACCTAAGCGGGAGTGCGGCGGACGTCGGAGGCGCTGGGCGCGACGCTCTTGCCGCGTAGGTCGCGAAGGCTTGGAGTCGTCGCCGCTCCATGCGATTGGGTAAGTGTAACCCAATGGGTACAGTTCGAGATGGCTACAAAAATAAATGTCATTATTTGTAACGGATCTTTTTTCATACTAAACTCGAATCACTTGGACAAAAATCCATCACTCTGTATTCGAGAAGAACGGAGTGATGATCGTTGATTTCGGGCCGGTGTTCGCAATGTCCCGTCATCGGCCGACCGCTTCCACGTGATCTTTGATGGCGCTTGACGCGTTGATCATCGACTCGATTGGCCCGAAGCATTGCTCCACTTTCCTACTTCGGCTCGTCGTCTCCAGTCGCCAGCCAAGGACGTCATGGAGCTCTCGCGGACGGCGCTGGACGAGCGGCTGCTCCATCCCCACGAGTCTAGCGACGCGCTCAAGCTGGGCGAGCGCATGCCGCTGATGGGCGACGGCTCGGTCAAGACCGTGGCGCCGGTCGCGTACGCGACACAGGCTCCGTCTCGCAGCCGCGCGCTCGATATCCGCGCGGAAGAGGAGGAGGAGGCGCTTTTGGAGGCCGAAGAGGAGCAGGCCAAGCACGCGGACGACTCGCTCACGACCAGGGAGATCGTGGAGGAGGAGGCCTGGCTACTGCTCAAGATGTCCATGCCGCTCGTACGTTGCGCCTTTCAATCTGTCAGGGCCAGCACGTGGGTGAGCGTGGGTGACTGAAATGCCTCGCTTGTGCCTAGATGGTGAGCGGACTTGTGGACATCTTCCCGGATATGACGCTGACGAGCATGGCAGGGCACGTGAGTCCCGAGCAAGCGACGCTGTACATGTCCGCCTACAGCCTCGTGTCCTTCTTCCAGATCCTGTACATCGACGGCGTGGCCAACGGACTCGGCGCCGCCGTCGACACGTACTGCTCGCATGCGTTCGGCGCCGGCAACTTCCGCGAGCTGTGGCTGACTTGTCAGGCCGCGTGGATCATCTACGTCGCGACGCTGCCTATCGGGTTCGCCGTCGTGCTCAACGGCGCGCCGATCCTCAAGCTGCTCGGCCAGGACCCAGAGATCGCCGACGTCGCGGGGAACATCATGGTGCTGCTCGTGCTCACGCTGCCGCTCGAGTTCGCCTTCAGCGTACTGAAGAGCGCGCTGCAGGCGCAGAACGTGACGTCTCCGTTCACGGCGTCGTCGCTGCTCGGCTGGGTCGCAAGCTGCTCCGCCACGTACGTGCTACTGTTCCGATACCCGATCGGATACATGGCGATCGCGGTCGCCAACCCCCTCTTCTGGGCGGGAAAGATCCTCGGCGTGCTCCCGGCTCTCTATCGCAACAATTTGTACCGCGACCACTGGCCGGGCTGGCGCTTCGCGAAGGCTCGTCAACGGATCCCCAAGCTGCTTCGCCTCGGCAGCTCCAGCGTCCTCATGGTCACCTTCCAGGTGCTCGGCACGCTCTCCATCACGCTCCTGTCGGGCCTGTTCCCCAACGCGAGCCTCATGATCGCCGCCAACAGCATCTTCGCGTGGCTGGTCAACATCGCGTTCATGCCGCTCGTGGGCCTCTGCGTCGCCGGCGCCATCCGCGTAGGCAACGCGCTCGGGTCGGGCCGCCCTCGCCGAGCACAGATCGCCGCGAGCGTCACCGTCTCCGGCTCGGTGTTTGTGGGGATGGTCATCCTCGTGGGCAGCATCCTCTCTGCGTCCGAGTTCCCGCTCGCCTTCACCTCGAACGCGGACGCCGTGCGCGAAGCCACCTCCGTGATTCGCAAGGTCATCTTCCTCGTCCCGATCCTCGGCCTCCAGCTTGGCCTCCAGGCGCTGTACCGCGCCTGCGGTCGCCAACTCGTGTGTGGCCAGCTCAACTTCGTAAGCCTGTGCGTCGTCGGCGTGCCGCTCGGGCTGCTGTTCGCGGCCAAGGCCGGCGAAGGGATCGCCGGGCTGTGGCTCGGCTACGCGACGGGTCTCGCACTCTTCTCGGCCGTCAGCGTGTGGTGGTGGGCTCGCATCGACTGGGGCGCCGCGACCCACAAGGCCACGCACGAGGCGCGCCAGCACCACCACGAGCTGGAGGGCTGAGTCTCGTCCAGCAGCGTCCAGCAGCGTCGAGGACGTCCTGGTTCCACCAGAGTCCATTCGAGAGCTGAGTTTGTTGATGAACGGTTTCTGATTGGGCTTTGGATGGGTACACTCAGATTATGACACAAGTAGATCGTTTGAGTCGCATGTTTGACCTTTCTGTATCGGACGAAAAATGATTGATACCATCGTTTGGCAAAATAATCTGACACGCTTGGAGTGATTGTCGACGTCATCGGAGATGCGTGGATACACACGTCCGATTACCAAGACTGGTCGGACGGCGAGTGCCCGGCCGGTAATCGCTCCTGCTGCTCGTCCAAGACGCAAGGCTGCGCTCGTCGACGAGTCTCGCGCGCGCTCCAGGCTCGCCACTTCTCTATTGACGGCCTGGAAGTGGACACCTTCCTCCTCGAGCTCGACCAAGCGGCGATGGAGCTCCCGCGGCTCGTGTTCGACGAGCTGCTGCACCAGCTCGACGAGCCGCGCGACAGGCACGTGGAGCAGGTCCTTCGGCTCGCCGAGACTCGTCCTGGGGACGACAGCGGGCCGGTGTCTCCGAGCACGACCGCGAGCAGCGACAGCCTCAAGCCGGATGAGCGCACGCCGCTCACGCGCAAAGCCGTCGCGCCGGCCGAGTTCGCTACGCATCGGCCTAGCGACCGGCGCGCAGTCGATGCCAGCGCCGTGGACGCCATACTGGACGCGGAGGAGCAGCAGGCCAAGCACGCGGACGCTGCGTTGACGACGCGCGAGATCGTCAAGCAGGAGACGCTGCTGCTGTTCAAGATGTCGGTCCCTCTCGTGCGTGCTGCCTTACTATCATCCACTGACGTTTGCTCTGTCCGCGCTAACCTTTGGCTTTGTAAACTCGCCTCTGAAGATGGCGAGCGGTCTGTTGGACATCTGTCCCGACATGACGCTGTCGAGTCTGGCCGGCCACGTGAGTGCTGAGAGCGGCACGCTGCTCATGGCCGCCTACAGCCTCATGTCGCTCTTCCAGGCGCTCATCATCGACGGTGTCGCCAACGGACTCGGCGCCGCAGTCGACACGTACTGCTCGCACGCGTACGGCGCCGGCAACTTCCGCGAGCTGTGGCTCACGTGTCAGTCCGCCTGGCTCATCTACTTGGCGGCGATTCCTCCCACGGCGGCCATCCTGCTCAACGGCGCGCCAATTCTCACGCTGCTGGGCCAAGACGCGGCGATCGCAGAGGTCGCCGGGGAGATCATGGCGCTGCTCGTCGTGTCGCTCCCGTTCGAGTTCGCGTACACCGTGATCAAGAGCTCGCTGCAGACACAGAACGTTACGACGCCCTTCACTGTCGCGTCGCTGCTCGGGTGGGTCACGGGCTGCTCCGCCGTCTACTTGCTGCTCTATCACTCGTCCGTCGGGTACATCTCGATCGCGTTCGCCAACCCGATCTTCTGGAGCGTCAAGCTGCTCGTGCTCCTCCCCGTCGTCCTCCGGAACGAGCTCTTCCGCGAGCACTGGCCAGGGTGGCACTTCGCCGAGGCGCGTCGTCGGATCCCGAAGCTCCTCCGACTCGGCGGCTCGGGCTTCCTCATGGTCATGTTCCAGGTGCTGGGCTTCGTCTGCGTCTCGCTGCTCGCCGGACTGCTGCCGAACGCCGACATCATGATGGCCGCCAACAGCATCTTCGTGTCGCTGCTCTCCATCTCCTTCATGCCGCTCGTGGGCCTCTGCGTTGCCGGCGCCATCCGCCTGGGCAACGCGCTCGGGTCCGGCACGCCTCGCCGCGCCAAGCTCGTGGCTCGCGTCGCTGTGGCCAGCTCGGTGTTCGTCGCGATCGCTGTCCTCAGCGTGAACCTGCTCATCGCGCCGGGCTTCTCTCGTGCCTTCACGCCCAACCCGGACGCGACTCGCGAGGCGACGGACGTCATCTACAAAGTGGTCTTCGTCGTCCCCATCCTTGGCCTCCAGCTCGGGATGCAGGCGCTCTACCGAGCGTGCGGCCGGCAGCTGCTCTGCGGCCAGCTCAACTTCGTGTGCCTGTTCCTCATCGGCGTGCCGACCGGCCTGACGATCGCGATCAAGGCGGACGCCGGGATCGCGGGGCTGTGGCTCGCCCACGCGGTCGGTCTCGTGCTCTTCGCCGCCATCAGCGCGTCGTGGTGGGCCCGCATCGACTGGCGAGCCGAGGCGCACGCCGCCAAGCACGACACGAGCGTCCACGAGATCTTCTGACCCGTCTAGGCTGAGCCTGGGCCGCCTACAACGCGTCGCACAGTCGCTGGTGGCGGTGCAAACACGCTTGACCCGGTTGAAGTGTGCGTGCGGGGTCGAAGCATCGAAATAAATACGACATGTTTCGAAAATAGTAGTATACTGAAATCAAGTGTGATGCTGAATGTAGTCGGAATTATAGACGAAAAGTCTACATTTAGCCGGAATTATATACCGAAAGGAGCTCAATACTTACTCCAAGTAAAATCGCATATTCGGATCCCGAATGGCGGCGCCGACCAAGGAGCAGCTCGCGGCCGTGGAGCGTGTGGCGCCCGCCGAGCTGGCGGCGCTGGTCGAGCGCGGCGCGCGGCCGCTAGTGGTGGACGTGCGCGACGAGGACTTCGAGCTCAAGGGCCACGTGCGCGGCGCCGTGCACCTGCCGCAGAGCAGCTTCGCGGCGGACGCGGACGTGGACGCGCTGGTCGGCCGCTTCGCGCCAGAGTTCCGCGAGGTCGTCTTCCACTGCGGACGCAGCAACACGCGCGGCCCGACGTGCGCGCTGCGCTTCATGGAGCGCCTGGAGGCGGCGCAGCTGCCGGCGGGCGACAAACCGCGCGTGCGCGTGCTCGCGGGCGGGTTCGCCGCCTTCTCCGAGGTGCGGCTCCCCATGCGCTAGGGCGAATACTCGCAACTTTGGTTCGCTAACAGACTCGCTCGTCTCTCGACCTGGCTGTAGGAGTTCCCGGGGCTGCTGGAGGGCGTCCCAGAAGCGAAGCCGCCGACTCAGTAGCCCGGTGGCCGACGCGTCCGCTGTGTTGTTGTCAAGGAGATCATAGCCGTCTAGCTGCTTGGCCAATGCACATGCCGCCTCACTGCGTGGGTCCGTGTTAAGGTCGCCGATCGGCGCGCATTGTTACGTCAAGAAGCGCCAGGCAGCTCGAGCTGGTCGAGCGCGGCGCTGGGGATACATAACGTCGATCCGAGCCGCTGGTCAGCAGTAGCAGGCGGCGTCGCACGTGTCGTCGACCAGCGGCCAGCGCTCCTGAGCGGCCGCGGCGTCCTCCGAGAAGTCCAGACGCAGGTCCTCGGGCTCGCGCGTGCGCTGCTGGGCGTCGGCGGCCATGGCATGCCAGTCGGCGATGAGCAGCCAGTAGAGGCAGTAGCTGCCGCTGGCCACGGCGCCGGCGCACAGGCCGAGCCAGAGCCCGAGGAGGCCGAGCCCTATCGGGAAGGCGAGCAGCAGGCCGACGGGCACGGCGAGCGCGAGGAAGCAGGCGAAGTTGAGCCGCGCGCCGAGCACCTGCAGGCCGCTGCCGCGGAAGATGCCCTGGACGGCGGCCGAGACGCCGAAGAAGGCCTGGAACGGGCACGTGAGCAGCATGAGCCGCGACGTCTCGGCCACCACGGCCGCGTCCGCCGTGTAGGCGAACGGGTAGACGCCCCGCAGCGCGAGCATGACGAGCGACGTGAGCAGCGAGACGGCGACGCTGAGCGCGACCGAGAGGAAGGCCGCGGTGCGCGCGCGCTCGGGGTCGTTGGCTCCCAGCGCGTTGCCCACGCGCACCGAGCCGGCGATCGAGATGGTGCCGTAGAACTGCGCGCAGAGCACGCGGAAGCTCGAGTAGGTCGAGTCGGCGCTGATGGCGACGGCGGCGGACGGGAGCAGGCCCGCGAGCAGCGAGGCGGCGGCGAAGCCCCAGTACTCGAAGATGAACATGCAGAGCCCGGAGAAGCCGAGCCGCAGGAACTCTGGCACGAGCGCGAGCGCATCGCGCAGGCGCCAGCCGGGCCACTCGCGCTGGTAGAGGTGGCTGCGGCAGAAGTAGACGGCGAGCGTGAGCGTGTAGCAGGCCACGAGCGCCGAGTTGGCGAGCGAGCTGCCGGCGTAGCCCACGGCCGTGTGGAACATGAAGACGTAGATGAGCACGCCGTGCACGAGGTTGCCGACGAGCCCGGCGTAGACCATCGGCTTGATGATGTTCTGCCCCTGCAGGATCTTGCACAGCAACGAGTTGACGATGCTGAACGGCAGGCTCGGCAGCACGAACAGCACGAGCCGGTACACGAGCTGCGCGAGCTCGCGGCGCTGGCCGAGCAGCTCGAGGATGTCGACGCAGAAGTAGCTCACGAGCGCCACGGGCACGAAGCAGAGCGCGAAGAGCAGCAGGCCCGTCTGGAAGAAGACGCCCATCTCGCGCAGCTTGCCGGCGCCGTACGCCTGCGCGCACAGCGTGTCCATGGCCGCGCCGATCGCGATATTCACCGTGTAGCCCGTGATCATCATGAAGACGCCCGCGAGCGACCGCGCCGCGATGTACTCGCTGCTCAGCGCCGCGCTCAGGTGACCCGTCAGCACGCCGCTCAGGAAGCCAGGGAAGAAGTCGATCATGTTGGACGCGAGCTGCCAGCACCGAGCCCAGCAGCGACCAGCAGCAGCGAGCGTTAAGCTCCGTCAGTATCCACGCGGACGAGCGATGGATCGAGAGAGGCCGACGCACCATTTGGACGGCGAGGAGTGACAGCGGACGAAGCTCGTCGGCCGCGAGCGCCGAGCTGAGCCCGGCCGGGCCGTCGCCGGCGCTCGGCAGCCCAAAGCCCTCGAGCTTGTCGCCGACGCCCTCGATGCCGCCGAGCGCCGGCAGCTCCGCCAGCAGCCGCGTGCGCTCGCTCGCCCAGCGCCTCTTGTCCAGCGGCGAGGCCGCGCGGAACCGCTTGGCCGCCGGCTGCGTCTTGGTGTTGGGCGTCCCCTCGGGCTCCGGCTGCGGGCCGCTCAAGACGGGCGAGTGGAGCTGCGAGACGCGCGCTGGGTGCCGGCGACTGCGCTGCCGGCGTGACGCAGCAGCGGGCGTCGCGGTCTTCCGGTCGCGCCGCATGGTCGCGAGCGGCGAGCCGCGCTCCGTCGGCAACTGCGACGGCGACAGCGACGGCGACAGCGACAGCGACAGCGACGGCTCCGGCGCGAGGCGCTCGGTCGTGGGCTCGTCCATCCCGCCTGCCTGCGCCGCTCGCGATTGCGTTGTGAGCTCAGCGGGCGATCGGCGGGCTTGGCTTGTCTGGCGGCGCGAAAAGATCGCCGTCCATTTTCTCGCGACGTTTTTTCGAATCTCCGGTATCCGAGCCGAAGGAAGGCCACGTCCGCCGCATGAGTGGTGCGCGCGCCGTCGCCTGCTAGGCGGTCGCCTTCATGCAGACAGACGGAGAGATCAGAGAGAGAGAGCAGACAGACAGACAGACAGACAGACAGACAGACAGACAGACAGACCGATAGACATGACAGAAGCGTGAAGCGCCGCTTTGGGCGGTCGCGTGGCGTCGACGAGCGCACCTCTTGGCGGCGTCCATGTCGTTTGAGCGGGAGCTTGCTCCTTCCTTTCGCGGCCGACGGATCCAATGCGCGTGACACGCCCAGGAGATTCCCTGTGTACTCGGAGACAGCAATAGCGACGCACGCGCGCAGGAGGCGCGGCGGTGGCGGCTTCATTGGTGAACGCTCGTGTCTTCTCCTTCTCCCCAGGATGGAGAAGCTCTCCATGTTCGACTTGCAGTTCAGAGTTGAAGAGCGATGGATGGATGGATCGGCTTGAGGTCGCGCGCGTACTCGCGCACCTGCCCTCGATGAACTGGATGCGGTTGCGCTCGCGCTGCCAGTCATGGATGCCCACCGCCGGCCGCGCCATTAGCCCGGCATCCCACCACACGCCCCTCGCACCACACCTCCCATATATAAATCTGGTCGGCTATGTTCTCGGGGATCACGGGGCTGTTGCGGCGCATGTTCGGGTGCGCGTGCTTCATGAGGAAGTCGTAGATCTGCTGCGCCGAGATGCCGTGGATGAGCGCCGAGCGCAGGCTCTCGCGCGTGATGAAGCCGATCGTCAGGTTCGGCAGCCGCGCCACAATGTCCACGAACACGCTCAGCATGGTGATGTGCAGCGTCGACGACAGGCTGGACGTCGCGTCCAGCTGCGAGTTGAGTCCTGCCGAGCATCGCATGGCACACCGCATCCATGTGAGTGAGCCGCGAGAGTACCAACTCGGAGCAGGTGAACTCGACGCACTAGAGAGCGTCGCCGCCGTGCGCTTTTGGCCCGTCGAGCCGCCAAAGATGAGGCTCACGGCCAGAGGACGTGCACTGCCGGAAGAGCAGGCCAAAGTCGATAAAGTCGCCGAGCAGCAGATGCTGCGTCTTGGTCAGGTCGGCCACGGCGTCGTACTCGTTCGTCTGGCAGTAGCTGCGACGAGAGACGACCGTCAGATGCGCGAAGGTGCTGTCCCTATTCTCTCTCTCTCAGTGGCAGTGTGTGTGTTTAGGAAGAGGAACTGCAGAATGTCCTCCTGGCTCGAGCATAAAGATCCACATCTGCACGTAGATGTCCTTGAGCATGAACTCGTAGCCCGTGTCCGTGATGTGCTCTGCCGCATGGGCTTGGTGCGCAGCAAAATGTCCACGACCGACTGCGGCGGCTCCTGCACGGCCGTCAAGCCGACCATGAAGTGCAGCACCGAGTCCCAGCGCTCGCGCGCGCGTAACGCTCGAGGTCCGCGGCCGAGAGCGCGGCCGCCGCGTCCTTGGACCCCAGCCTGGCGCGGCCCTGCTCCCACGGCGAGCCGGCCCAGGCTGCTCAGCGCGTGTGTAACCTTGAGTTGCCGCATGGAGGCCGGGTGCGGCTGGAACGCGTCCGAGGACACCCGCAGGAAGACACGCAGGCCCACGAGCTGCCGCCCGTCTGCGTCAGCGTCTTACGCGGCTGGGACTTGTCCAGCGCGTGGTAGAAGGCCGCGGGCATCTGCGGATTGGCGTCGCCCGGGCGGCCGCCGACCGGCAGCACCGACTGCTCAAGCAGCTGCCGCGGCACGGGCGCGTCCGACGCCAGCAGCCGCATGACGAACTGCCGGCAACTTTGGTTTGCTCCAAAAAGCTCTGGGAATTTCCGATTTGCACGAGAACGGCTCGCAGGGCACCGTGAAATCGCCGAAGCCAAGCGCCTGCTCGACGGCGTGGCCATCACGTTTTCCCAATCATTTCGGAACGACCCACTTTTGTTTCGGTGTCGATGTACCCAATGTGTACCGTCGCGGTACCCATTTGAAAAACCTCAAAACCTCGGTGGTTAGGTGTTGATCAGTGTATTGATTTAGAATATCTATCTTACTTGAAATTTGTATCCAGAAATAATTACGAAAGGGTACCACTTTCTGAGGTTTTTCCTAAAAGAAGGTTTTATTATAGCGCAAATTTCATCCAATGCCAGTGTCTCACGTTTCATTTCGCCCAATCACAGTCGCGTTGCGGTGGTGTCCGCATCGGCTCGGCTTGAACATTCGTATTTAGCCGCATAGACACGGAAGGAACTTGAAGCTCCGAACGCCAAACAAACACGGGCGACGCAGATGTGGGAGATGATATTCCCACCACCTCACCTCTGGGAGCCAAAACCCTGGCACGCTGTGCCGGTCCTCACAATCCGAAAAACACAGCAGGCAAATCGGAAAGTCATCATCATCGGCACAGTGTGCCAGTATTTTAGTGCTCGAGGTAGTGTGTCTATCACTCCACGTGACGGACCCCGACCTACACTTTTCGCAGAGGAGCTCCTTGTTCGTCGTACGACATCAGTGACGCCTTCTGGGTGGGTGCGCGTCTCCCTGTCGTCCGCACTGCACGCACGCGACTCGAGCGCGAGCACGCAGGAGAGCCCGACTTGTCAAACAACGATGATCGGCGTGCGCGGACTGCTGCAGAGCATCTTCGGCGCTAGTAGCGCCGGCGCCGGCGACTCGCTCGCCGAGGACGAGCGGGGGGAGGGCGGCGGCGAGGAGGCGCTGCTGGCGGCCACCCCCGAGGAGGACGAGCCGCCGTATGTGCCGAGCCGCTTCGACGGCGAGTACAACGTGTGGTTCCGCCGCCGGCCGCTGGGTGTCGGGCTCGTGCCCAGCACGCAGCTCTACGGCGCGTGGGAGGTGAGCTCGGTGCAGCGGCCGTCCGGCGGGCGGCGCGGGTCCGTCGGGAGCGACGAGGCCGAGGAGGAGAACGGGCGAGCGCTCATCTCGCGCGGAGACGTCGTGGTCGCGCTCAACTTCAGCAGCCGCAAGGCCCGGCTGCCGCGGCGGCCCTTCTTGGACCTGCTCAAGCGCAGCGCGTTCCCAATCGTCATGACGCTGCGCAAGCCGGAGATCTACGGCTCGTTCGACTCGCGGGCGCTGTCGACCGCCATGTACCCGGACTCAGCCGACTACGGGGGCCAGCGCAGCGGCGACGACAAGAAGTTCACGGCGCGCGCGTCGTCCTCGCAGTGGAAGCGCTCGCTCAAGCACGACCTCGCCATGAACGCGCAGCGGGCCAAGCACGAGACGGCGCGACACTTTGTCGAGCAGCTTCTCCGCAGCGACGAGCGAGCGCTGACGCCGCCGTTGCCGACTGCCGGGGCCAATGGGGATGCAGCAGGGGTGGCGGCCGCGCTGAACCAGTTCCCACGACGAGCCGTGGCCCAGAGCGGAGCTGGACAGGGCCAAGCGGCGGTGCTGCTGTCGCCCATGGGCGAGTACGAGTACACGTTCAACGAGAAGCCGATCCACCTCGTGCTGGCGCCGTCCACGCGCATGTACGGGTCGGTCGAGGTGTACGACCCCAAGGTCCATGCGCCATCGATCCAAGTCGGCGACGTGATCATCGCGGTCAACGGCGACGCGGCCGTCGCCAAGATCCCCTCGGACGACCTAATCGACTACATTGTCGAGCTGAATCCGCCAGTCGTACTATGTATGCGCCGACCGGTAGCCTACCGCAAGTACCTCAAGGCGTTCTTCCGGTCGGATCGCCACGAACTGTCGTCGCAGTCGACGGCGCACGCGATGTTCCCCAACTCGGCCGAGTACCGAAAGCCGGCGTCCAGCCACGGGTCGTCTCCGCAGAAGCCGTCGCTGACGCTGAAGACCTCGTCGGAGTCGCAGTTAGCGTCCTCCACGAAGGCGGCGCTGACTCGCACCAACTCAATCGCGCACGTCCCCGCGCTCAGCCCTGCAGCGCGCAACCGTCTCGACGAGCTGAAGGAGTTCGCTGCGCACATGAACTTGAAGGACCAGTTCAAGCTGTGGGCGAGTCACGGACCCGAGTCGCCGCCGGAGCAGCGGTCGAGCATCCTCACCGAGCGGCACGTACAGTTCCTGTGGAGCCACCTGCCCATGTACTTGACGTGCAACGAGATGGAGCTCGCGTACGACACGCGGGTGCACGGCTGGAACCTGCTGAGCTTCTTCGCGCGCCTGGACGGCAAGGGGCCGACGGTCCTCGTGGTCAAGGACACGTGCGACAACATCTTCGGAGCCTTCTGCTCTGCCTCGTGGAGGCGCTCGACCGACGTGTACGGCAACGGCCGCTCGTTCGTGTTTTCGCTTCGCCCGCAGATGTGCGTGCACACGTGGTCGGGCGTCGAGAGCTCGTTCATGTACGCTCAGCGAGACGCGCTGTTCGTGGGTGGCGGGAAGAAGGGGATCGCGCTGTGCCTGCAGCTGGACGACATGCGTGGCTTCACCCAGCCGTGCGACACATTTGCTTCGCCGCGCCTCGCCGACCACGAGAGCTTCCGGTGCGACAACGTCGAGGTCTGGTGCTTCTCGGGGTTCAAGATCTGATGGATTCATTGGGCTTGGAGGCGGCGAGGAGGCGATGCATTACGCTAATCTATCTAATCTGTAGCTCTACGCGGTCAGCTAGCGAACCCTCCGATCCTCACCCGCGAGCTTGAGTCGTCAGTGACCACCAGGATGTCCGCGCTCTTGTCGCCGCCGCCACTCTGTCGCCGCTGCGTTGGCGGCGCTGTCTTGATGGACTGGATCTCGTGTCGGACCGCCGACGGCGATGCCTTCTCCGTCTTGGAGCTGACTGGCAGTCCCTCTTGTAGCACCTTCCACGCCGCCAGCCGCGCGTGGGTCCGCGTCGGCATCATGGGCTTGGCGTCGCGTCCCACGAACGACTCGTTCGAGATCGGGTCATACCCGTGCACGTACGCCTGTGTGTTGCGCTCGTGCGCGTAGCGGTTGAGACACAGCTCCGTCTCGCGCGCCTGCTGCTGCTCGCCGACCGCTCGCATGCGCTGCTCGAAGGCAGCCTTCTGCATCTTGTTGAGCGCGCGCTTGTCGTGCTCGGCGGCGCTCGCGAGCTGCTCTGGATTGATCACGTGCTGGTTTAGGATGTTGTACAGCCGGCCCTCAGAGAACCGCTCGCGTGGAGGCAGCTTCTGCACGCGATCGCTGCCATGCACGCGCTGCTCGGCCTCTCGCTCGCCCAGAAAGACGCTCTCCTTGTCCTCGTCGTAGTAAGTGATACGCACGGGGTCGAAGCTGTGCGTCTTGATGAACTTCTGCGCCGCGACTTGCTTGGCTCGAGCCGCCTCGGCCTGGGTTCGGTCGTCATCTCGGTCGTGGTACCTGGTGGAGCCGACGAGCGTGAGCAATGAAGCGCATGTAGGTCGTCGAAAGCGAGAGAGAGACACACACAGACACTCACTTGTTGGTGAGAATGCTGAACTCCCGAGTGGGTCGGCGCGAGGGCGACCGAGACGGCGCCACTGCGTCGCTCGTCGGTGCTAATGGCACGTTGGTGATGATGTTGTACCCTGCCGCGCTCTTCTTGCGGTTCGAGCGGGGCGACGGCTGCCGGTCACGCGGGTCGTTCGCGTTCGGGTACTTTGGCGCGTGGTTGATGAGGTCGAAGCGCTGGAGAGTACGCAACTGCTTCGCCTGTTCAGCAGCATTATCATTACTCCGACGCAATGCGCGAAGAAGAAGCCACACCGGGACGTCGACTTTGCCGCACCCTCCCGTGCTCCAGGCTATGAGAGAGCTTGTCGTGCTCCTGGCGCTGCAGCGACAGCTCGCGTTCGGCGTCGCGGAACTTGCCCAGCACGAGGTCGTACTGACGCTCCTCGCGGGACTTGTCATACCGCGTCACGTACTTGACAAACGTCTGCTGCTCGGGCCGCCACGGCAGCGAGCTCCTGGCCGCCTGCGATGCATTGTCAGCCAGCCAGTACAAGTCTCAAGCCGAGCGATCAGCCGCCGTCTGTGTAAACGTAGATGTTTGCTCGCACCTCGTACGCCTTGATCTCGTCGGCCCATGGCCGGCCGATGGTCATCACGCCACTGGCTGGTGGCGACTCGGTCGGCATCTCTAGCTCTCGCGGGGACCAAACGGGCGGCAACAAGCGCGTCGCAGCGCTGAAGTCGGCAGCGCGGGCGCTTTGCCGAGGGAAAGAGCCACGAGAATGACCATGTGTGCTACAAATAGACACCTTGAAGTTGGGTGAAAATAGGAGTGCTCAATTTAGGTCTCGGTAAACATCGGTCGCGTCGTTGATCTCGACTACTGCTTTTGGTCCGAGGAAGCCGCTCACTCGGTCTGGCGCGACGTCTGCGACGTGCGTGCGTCCCCCGATTGAGTCGCGTCCTCACTCTCGGTCTTCTCCCCATCGCTTGTTTTCGGCTATTGCGATGCATGCTCGAGTTGAGCAACCGGTTTTGGGAACGTGATGTCCAGTGTGTGCCAGCCTTTTTTTGCGTTGAGTTACGGTTGTACGCACTGATTCCCTTGCGCCCGTCTTCGTATCAAAAACAAGCGGCTTCCGCTGCGCGAGAACCACATCGGAGATGCTCCCGTCACTGTTTGCGCGGGGTGCGGACCATCACCGCCTCGCCAAATGCGCGGAGTTTGCATACCATGCGTTTTCACCGTAGACTCTCTCGTACGGCATCTGCTTCATGTTGCGATTGCACTCGGCCGTCATCGCAACATGGTAGTTGCCCTCCCCATCAGTACGGACCACCGACTCCATGCACCAGTCATTCGCGGAGCCGATGACGTAGCTGCCGAGAATTGTGATCTTGCCGTATTAAATCAGGTTAGAGAGTTGCTGAGGCCTACAGCGGCGTTGAGCTGGTGGTTGAAAGCGTTCCAACACGCCTGCACCTGAATCGATTACGTCACGTCCATCACCACTGAACGGTTCTATCTCCACGAACGTAAGGTCCACCTTAATCTTGCCACGTGAGGCTCCTCAACGGCTGGAGTGGTGCTCACTCGTAACACCGACGACGCTACTTCTGTTCGACGACGAATCGTTGAGGCCAACCCCGCCCAAGCCGTTTGGAACGCCACTGCTTGCGCTTGTGCACCAGTCCGTGTTACTCTCAGCAGGGCCAGTGCCTTGCTGCCACCTCTCCGCGCGCTAAAGTCACTCATGGTACTTTTTTACACCGTACTCATTGTCGGTAACTGTCACTGATGCGAAGGCTGGGTTGTCGTATTTGCGTCTGCCACGCTTTGACCTCAAGTTGGTATCAAACAACTCCACAACAACTTCCGACGACACCAAAACAAAAGTTCCGAATCGACATGGACGTGCGACGGAGCGACGGAGTGATTAGGAGAGCCGAGTCGAACGTGAGGTGTGGTGGCTGTAACGAT